>JAHZNB010002173.1:0-11686 GCA_027744295.1 Callyntrura guangdongensis | reverse complement strand
TAAATTGTAGCTTAATTTTTAAAAGAAAAAGAACCTGTGTCGTGTGTTATTATTAGAGACGGGATTTCTATGCAACCAAAAGCTTTGTTTTAAGCGTACCAATATGCAGCCAAAAATAGCCGAAATATGCAATAAAACCCGCAAAGATTTTTTCTTGTTTTATGTACAATAAGTCTAAAATTTATTATATTTGAAAAGCGAGGTCACGTGAACGTGTCAAATTAAAAAAAACTACATTAAGACTTAACTATTATTTCGATTCTTCGGACAAAATACAGTATAATTCGCACTCATAGTCAGTATAATTTTTAAGGTAGTTCCCTAGCACTAACCGATTCATAATTACAAACAATGTACATCTCCAAATTTATGGATTTTTTGCGAACACAGCCTCCAATTTAGCGAGAACTAGTGTTCCAAAATTCTTACTATTTCTTTGAAGGCACGATTTTATACTTGAAATATCATTTACTGCGTCTGTCAACTTTAAGTTACGCGCTTCTAATTTTAATTAATTGCCATCCAGCTGAAAATGTTTCCCCTCAGCAAAGTCGATTTCTTTTATCCACCTGTTAAATGACGTTTTTAGGTAAACCTTTGGCCCCATATTTTATAAATCAAACTACTTTCGACACCGGAAAAAAAATCACCGCAATACAATTTTCTCTTAACGAGCAGTACTTAAAATTCTCCAGTAGTACTTTTTTTTCAAAATAAACACAGCGGCATATACCAGCAACGACGATTTTGTATATATAATTTATCTAAAATTGAAGCAGGCAGTAGTGTGCTGCTTAACTCGCTACTTTATCAAATGATTTGGACAAAGCTGTATCTATAGATAGGCATAGAAACTAAAAATGCGACCTCATATAGTAATTTTTTTAGATTTGCATGAAATATGCAGAATTTTTATCGAAATATGCACAGGTTATGCAAATATTCAATAAGGAAGCAAAATATGAAAAATATGCAAAATTAAGTGTGGCTCAAAATGCTTCTTTTTATATGAATCGTCCACATACGGAAGTTCATAGTAATCGGAGTAACTATATAAAATATGTAAATCATACGAAGCCCGTCATTAATTATTATGCACCTTCATATATCACAATGTTGAGGGTATGTGGAGTATTGACGGGAACCTCGACCCGATAATTCGTGACCTGGCCCAACCCTCTCGGCTCGGGAAGGTCACGGATTATCGGGTCGGATTGAAGAAAATTTTTAATTTATCGGGTCGTGTCATTGAAATGGCCGACCCATTTCACCTGTAGGTTGTAGCAGATACATAGCTACTGCTAACATATCAAAACAGAATTTCTGTAAGTGCCTATTATAGTTGTCTGGAACACATTAAGCTTCGTTAACGCCGTTTTTTCGTAAAACTATTAAGTTGACCGGACAAAGTAATTTATACCAACAGTTTGCAAAAATACAACAAATCCATATTGAGAAAATTGGCGTATCAAAGTTTGTTCTCCAAGTTGTCATACTACATGAAGACCCACTAATTCGAAGTTTTTCAAGCAGAATATATACGGCATAAACAATGTTTAATCACCAAGACAATTGTCATGACGTGATCTCATTTCGATAAAAATTATACAAAGTCGCTTATTAAAGACATTTCGTTGGAGCAGTTGTTAATAGTGATACAACATTTTCCATACACCATGGGTATTAATATAAAGTAATACCTATGATGATATGGTTGTAATATTATGTTCGGATATTGCTAATTGAGCTGAGAGAAAAGACAAGTACAACATTATCGTTGTCTGTGGTATCACAATAAATATCATGTACAGTAACTGATTACAGCCTCCACACTACATCATTGCAAAAGCTGATGTGTAACCACGGCTTAAATATTAAATCTGGCCACATAAACTTATAAAAAACATACATTCTGTGGTTTGCAGACATTTTATTTAAGGTAACAATTTTTTAGGTAAAAGATGTTATTGACTGTCCTGTCGTTAGATTGAAAGATGAAAGTCTGCTTTTGAACGGTGACGTGAAAATATCACCGCTGGTGGATCACATTTGATTGCTATTGGTACTATCTCGGCCAATGAGATGTGTGATTCACCAGCGGCGAGATCTCGACGTCACCGTTCAAAAGCAGACTTTCATCCTTCGATCTAACGACAGGACAGTCAGTACATAACGTTATGGTAATAGTACGTAATTAACCATCGTTACTACCATGATGCGTGAAATAACTTCATTATGGTAATGTAGGGGGTTTGACGAGTCGTCAAAAGTGGCCATGATCATAAATAAGTAATACTTAACTTATATGAAAACAACGGTATTCGATCGAACCTTCAATTAAACTAATATATTATTTTGTCCGACATGATTTTTTATGATTTGGCAGTATTACAAATAGTACATGTGTTGCGTCAAGGCTAATGTTTAATATAGCGACGTTTATCAATTGAGATATCAAATAAATATTTGTTGTTTTCATAGCATTTTATGCTGCTGATTATAAATCAATGTCAATGCCTCCACAACTTGATTGTTTGCACATGAAACACAATTTTTATCAGCAGATTACTCATAATGGTCATTTTAATCTATTCGAGAGATGAAATTGCAAATGCACCAGCAAACCATGAAATTGACTTTAGCATTTGTGTGGTAATGAAGACTAGTGTGGCTAAACTGCTTGTATTACTAGTTCTTAAAATAGCGCAATAAAATAATATAAAAAATCAGTTTATTCGAAGTAAATATACTCTATCATAACTGTCAAATTGACAAGTAAGAGGTACCAGTGTTATAAAAATGAATAGTAAACAAAAAAAGCATCTTAGGAAAAATCTAAACAGACTTATGGACAACACAACATGGAGTCTACGATTAGGTGCTGACTTCTTGTCCGATAACACCATGAGTGAAGTGGATATTGACGACATAGTAAGAAATCACAAAAAGAAATTATTTTTATAAGAAACAAATCATCGAGAGTAAATTCTTTTTATTGCAGGACTCCCGTAGTACTTCATATGCAAAAATTAAAAGGTTATACGAAATTATACAAACCAAAAGAAATGGTTACTACTCGTTAATTAAGGCTTTACGAGCTGGTGACCAAAGCGGCGCAATAGCTATTTTGGACGAAATTCATCTTCAAAAGTCTTCTGATGACAACCCCTATGCACCTTTTCTGAACCCGGAAATAGATTCTGCTACTGAGCCAGTGGTGCCAGTCAAACAGCTTATCTTGATGCGGCGAATATGTATAAAAATCATCTGCGTTTTGGTCATTTTGTTAGTTATTTTAAGTTATGTTTTGTATCGGTCTTATACATATCAACCTTTGGAAACTTGCAAAATTTGTGTAGTACCACCTTTGCCAAAAAATGAGGTTATATCTTGCCCCATAAGTACCAGCCCTAAAAATGTAACACAGAAACATATTTATAATTTTACACAGTACCAAGAACTATTACATTTGGCTGCTAATTTCATTGCTCTAAATGTTATAATTGACCTTGCTCATTACGAAGATTGGAAAGTTGATGTCGAGCCACTGGAAATAAAAAAAGTATTATATATCTCACTGCAAGGTAGATTTTGTGCAGAAATATTAGTTGCATTACTGCAAAAATTATCATGTGTAGAGTATGTGTCAATTAACGTTACTCAAGCACATACTTGTGGTAGTTCAAATGTAATCCCAAGTATCCCAAATACACATCTAGAATTACCTTACCTTCGTAATTTAACATTGACTGGAACTATGTTAGATTCCAGTACCTATTTGTTTTCTACCATAGCTGACAAGTTCGAAATGAAAAACTTAACTGCATTAAAAATTATGTATGTTGTAATAGATGACGGTAATATCAGTTTTGTGAGAAACATTTTAAAACATTTGGTCAATCTACAATATTTTGAAATTGGAGCAGTTTTCAGAACAACTGCAGTTGTATACTCTTCAGAATATCCTCTGCTTAATTTAAAACATGTTGTGTATAATGGGTATGAAAATGTCAGCTTTATTAAAGAAGGAAATGGTAATATATTTTTGGGTCCAGATTTTTCAAAAACGTTTCCAAATATACATTGTTTTGAAAATTTAATCGGTTATTTAGAATTCAAAGATAAAATTAATGTGCTACTATGTAATGACCTAAGAATATTGAGCTTTGGTCTTATAGGTGATCCAAACGACACACGTGATCTTGGCATTATGGATAAATTACCAAATCTCAAAATGTTGAAACTCAAGTTGGAATTCCGTGGTGAAATTTGTCCAAGTGAAGACCAAGTAAAAGCACTGCAAATTGATAATATTCAAAGATTAAATTATCGTAGAATATGCTCAAACTGTACAATTGATTTTGTTAATGATATGGTATGTATTTTTTAACTGGTTGGTAAGTCTAATAACATGTTTCAAAAGTTTTATTTAAGTAAATTTGAATTGTCAATAAATTTATATTTTTACCGGGTTGTGAAAGTGACTAATCATTTCTTTATTGAATTTTTGGCTGGCTTCCATCCTGTTCACAAATGGTGCAAATTTGACAGTTGTTGCATGGCAGGCGTTTACTTGAGTGAGTCTAAAGTGGTATGACTCAATAATGTGTTAGCGGAGATATCCAAGTTAAGTTGAAGGCAATGATCTGACAGTATCAAGGACATGATAACAGCCTCCACAGTTCATATTTTTTTATTCGCATTACTGACGTTTACCTATACATGTAAAAGCTATACTAAACTATTTTATATATTGTCAAGGTTGGATAAGTAAATACAAACAACTAGAATGTAAAGTCATTTTATCCCGAAGTTACTGATTACAACAGTATAATATAATGTGGCACAACGTTAATGCAGAAACAAATATATTACGTAATAACTAATTTGCTCACAGCTCAAAAGTCTGATTGTTGGCATTCGATCAGAATCTCATCACTAGCAATCAACGGTCATTATCACGCAACAAAATAAAACTGGCCTTATCAATTTTTGTCTTTCATTTACTGAGATAGTTTATTATAATTTTACTACATGGAATTACATACATTCATATCTTCCACTCAATTTTAGTATTTTTCGCACACATAGTTTATATTGATGAATACCGCAGGAATGCAAACAATTCTTTTTCGTTGACCTACTATTAAGAATAAAATGTACAACGAACTATAATTGGAAAAAATTCTTGGAAGTTTTTTGGAAGGGAAAATATTATGATGTTTAAAAGATTATTTTTAAACACAAATACAATAGGTTCTTGTAATCCATCCTTGAAAAGTCCTAATAAAAATTAATGTTTAAACGATTGGACCTAAGCGTAAGTTGATTTAATCAATGAGTTCACCATTAATACTTTTACATATTCTCAAGTAATATAAGTAGTTAATTCAATGTGTTGTCAGTACATGAATTATTTACCATTAGAATGCTCACCAGCTTATAAGCTGTGATAGTGATTGTATGCACATATATTCATATAACGTGCATGTCAATTGTAATACCAAATTTGAGTCGTAAGCTTCCCTCAGTCAAGACTGGAATTTTGAAAATCAATTATGAGTTTTTGAATCCAATATAATGATTGACAAGAAATAAAGACTAAAAGCTTATTGTTGACAAAGTTTATTGTTTCAGTGATCTTAGTTTTTCTACTGTAGGTGCCGATTTGATCATTGTTAATAATGCACTCCAAATGAAATTATAGTTGATCATTAATTATTTCACCTTTATTATTTGTTAATACATCAGCTAAGGAATAAATATTTCGTATTGCTTTTTTTATTTTTAGCTTTCTAACATCGTCGTGCTTATCGCGTACATATTGTATGTTGTATGGATAATTGGTGAGGTTTGTGGTTGGTTGTATGACAAATGAGAGGTGATTGCAATATGAACATGGGAAAGCAGATAGTAGGTTAGGGGACCAGTGGCACAGACCGACCGGCGAATTTATTTTTGTTTTCGCCCTTATAAAGATTTAATCTTAATGACAATTAATTAACGTTTAAATAAAAAAGTTTTAAACATTACGTAACATTTTTACATTCCTTTCTCATAGTATTGTACATTTTTTAAAGATGACGCATCTCACAATGCGACAATATTTCTTCGGAATTCTATTTTGAAACTGAAACAAAAGACGGATGGAGTCATTGGTCATTTTTTTTACTTTTGCCAAAGCACAATTACTAAACACTTCCATTTTTACTTAAATTTCCATTCCTAACAAACAACTACAAAAACATTTAGTTAAAAAGTAGAAATATTTATTAACAAAAAATTCACTCACAAAGATTCCTAGTAAAAACTACTTTATGTATTTATTCCAATCTTGATCTTAGAATACGGGCTGCACCAGACTGATTTGTTTCCTCTAAAGCATGTAGCAAAGCTTCAAAGCCGTTACATCTAGTTTTTAGTATACTCAACAAGACGTGTACTTTTGCAGAGTTTTCAGGCTACACAATAAAACGATGGTAATGAAATGATTAGTTATTCCAATTAGTTTAAAAAAATGAACATTTTGTAGGAACTTACTTTGGCGTTAATGGTTTCAATGTCAATATGTGAAAAAATGCTATTCGCTGTGAAATGTGCTAAAAATTCTGACGAAATAATTATTAAGTACAGAAGCTCTGGTTCGAGACTAGTAATAACCTGTTGGTGATGTCGATCCATCTTAAAGTGGTATTTGTTCCCCAACTGGAACTCGAAGTCGTATCACTACAATCTTAACAAAGTGTTCAAGAGCTTTCCTGATTAAGTTTAAAAGTTATGTACTCCTTTATTAAAAGCAGCAAATCACAGAAGGATTAGAAAATTACGTCCTTTTGGGGAACAATATAGTTAGCAGGAAAGACATACCACAAATAAAATGACTATAAGTAAAGGTAGCTGTTGATTGGCGACGAGTTTTACCAATACTGTTAGGAGTCGCTGTGGATTGTTTCCGTAAATATACATATACAAGGTCTAGAAGTATGTTCAACAAGAATAATGCTTTATTGTCAAGCCAAACAGTGAGATGTTGCTCGAATTTCAACAACAAACTTCCGCGATGAAAAATACATTATTTGGACATTTGGTTTGCCGATGTGGCTTTGTTTGAATAAATATGTTTAAGTAATCAATGCTGATTACTAATCATAAACCCTTTATGCTTTTTCAAATCAAGGTTAGTTATTTTTAGTTTAATAGGCGAGGTCTTTTATACTCATGCCTGGAATTCAGATCCAATAAAAACCTTGACCTGTGACCATGTCGCACATAATAACGTTGCTGAATAATTGTCGCTTAAGGAGTACTGTTACGTACTTTGCAAGTATGTTACCAAATCAGAACGAAATAATCTATGTCGACAGAAAACTGCGTTTTGTTTGGCTTTAGAAAAATTACGGGTAAAAATGAGAAAAATTAGAATTTTGGCTTGATACCAACACGATAGATATTATTCAGGAGTGTAACAAGTTACCACTTCTGTTGACGTCTGACGTTGATTAAATTTGGATGTATAGAGGATATAAAGAGGATATACTGGCTTGTATCTTCAAACACAGCAAAGTAGACAAAGGAATAGGTACATTTTGTCAAGTGAATACACTGTTGCATAGGGTTGCCAATGGGTAAAACGTTGTTGCAACGAAAAATTTTCTATCATTGGATATTTTCCCTAAAATTTCAAACATGAAACGGTAAAACCCCGCTAAATTATGCTTTCACAAGAAGAGTGGTGGTCAATGGACGCATGCAAACTATCAGTTTGTCATTGGCCATGCTGTTGTTGAATAAATGAGCTAATTCAGTACAAAAAGACAACACAGGTCGTCAACCCTCATCCAACATTTTGGAGCAGGCATAAATTTTATGTTGTTGAAAAGAACCTCCACCGTATATCATACGGTGCAATAGTTAACATACAGTGTATATGCATACTACATTATCACTTTATGATAACCTAACATACGTTTCATTTCTGTTCAGGAATGAGTATTTTCCTGGTCTGTGTAAATAAAGTAATACAATAATTGGGTATGTGATAAGTACATTTTTCTAATGTAAATATAATATTGAAACATAAGTTCCATAAGTTTTTTGACCTTTGAGATTCAAATTTAGTACACATATATCTCATTGGTACTTGCGTAATGGGCTATTCGCACTGCCGAGCAGGAGCAGGAAAAACTGCGCGATGAAAGCAGCAAAGGTGTTCGAACTGCACTCGCAGTTTGCTGCGGCAGTTTTTTTCTGCTGCCGCTTTTTTTCTTTTTGCTGCGGCAGTTTTTTATGCTCGCGTAAAAACCCGTTAGTGTTCTGCACCGCCTGGCTTTTTTGGCTCAAGCAGACAAAATTTTTGACGCGCCGAAGAAAAGTTGAAGCTTCGTCGGAAGAAGCCGAAACTGCGAGACAGCCGCTTTTTTGTTTTTCTCATTTGGAGCAATGATCAATTTATTCAAATAACCACGTAAACAGTAGAAACATATATTGGTGTTATATAAAATATACTGTGGCGACAAAACCCATTTCGAAACTGAAAATCTGAAATTGTTCAAATTTGATGAACCCCTGGGGGTCATTTTTGGGGAGGGGGTATTAAATATTTAAACTTTAACCAAATTAGCTCTGTGAGGGTTTGTATGTAATGTGTGAGGAACAATGCAACAATTCACATAAGAAATGAGAAGAATTGAGAAAGGGAGTCGGTTCGCTTGAGCCAATTTAATTTGTATTGCACTAATTCTTGCAATTTATTATCTTATAGAAAACTTATATACATAACCTATGCACATCATTAGGGTTCTAGTAATAACTAGACATACATTTAGGAATTTGCCGTTGCCCGAGAGATAAGGGAAAAGGAGTGTGGAGGGACTTCACGTCCGACTTGACCAATTCACAATAGTCAAGGACACAATTCACATGTGTCGTGGTAGGAAGCTTCTCGCTTCTTGACTGGTAATCACAACCAGTATTTGGACAATCACAAGTCCTGAGAGACAGTCAATGACTGAGCTAGGTATTGGGAACTTCGGGTGCCTTTTATACCTTTGCTCTGTTATTCGCTTAGCATTATGTTGCTGGTGATATAATTCACTTAGACTTATTATCAGGTTCATTTTGCATTAGCATGTTTCTTAACTAAAGTATACATTTACATAATGTATGGACAAAAGGAAATATTACTTGGTATTCGGACAATGGAATTGTACCTCATAACTCCCCTCTCCCGAAACAACTCCTTAACTGGAGCAATTATTTAGCTAACTTCACATTAGCTTTACAGTTACATTTGCACTTTTTTCCACTACGTTTCTTATTATTACGCTTTCGCTTTAGTAACTTATTTCGGGGGTTTAGACACTGGAAGGCGAAGTGTCCGGTTTCTCCGCATTTATAGCAGGCCTTTGGGTTGAACGGCACAATATTCTGTAGCACGTCCGATACTGTTACGGATATGTTCGGGACCTCCTCATCAGGGCCCTGATATTTGCTGGTCCAGAACACATCAGCTGCCGGTATTAGGGTGTCGATGTTTTCCCAAAAGACGAACAGTTCCCCCAGGTTTTTTGGTATCTCTGTCGGAAGTACGTTTACGACGCTGTGGTGGAGTCCCATCATCACTCTTGCGAAGACTACAGCATCTGAAACTTCTCCAAAATTTTCTTTCATTCCTCTGTACACTCGTAGTGAGAAATCTTGAATATCCTCAGCTGGAAGTTGTTCGTAGATAACGCTTGCTTTCCGGATAGACATTTTTACTGTGGATTTTTTTATAGGATTGTTTATAGCTACGTATGTAGTTAGTTGACAAAAGTCTTATCGGTATTTTTATTTGAGCATAATTTAGGAATGTTTTATCTTACATATTTACACGGTTTTTTTCTCCCTTTGATTGATATTTCTACTGATTTTTTTCAAAATTTAACACAACTACTTCCGGCAACGTAGATTATACGCAGTCTGCTTTTCAGGCAGTTCAGTGTCACAATTTGACTTGTCTGCTTTCGCTATTTGGGTTTGTTCACCCGTACCATGGTCGTTTTTGTCAGCAAATGTTTCTTGTAATGAAGGCCGGTCGTGGAATACACGAAGATTTTTAACATTATGAGTACCAATCTCAGTGCCAGAGATATTATCAATAAGTTTGTAGGTGACAGGACTGCATACTTCTATTACCTTGTATGGACCTGTGAACTTGAATGCAAATTTTTTGGTAAGCCCTCTGGATTTATTTGAGAGAAAATGTGCTTTGAGTAGTACGAGGTCTCCTACCCTAAATTCTAGTTTGCTGTGTCTCGCATTGTAATATTTTTGTTGTGATGCCTGGGCTTTTTCAATATTTGCTTTGGCTTGTTGGTAAATGCCCTGTAGTTTGTTCGCTAATTCTGTTTGGTTCTCAAATCTAGATTGAAATTCTTCTGAGTCGTCTTCCATGTTACGGTCGAAGGGTAGTAATAGTTCTCTGCCCAAGTTAAGTAATGCTGGACTATAACCTGTTGTATCGCTTATTGCGGTTCTTAGTGCGAGTGCAGTGGTACTTATGTACTCGTCCCATGATTTATGTTTCGAGTAAGCGTATGAGGACAGGATTTCTGTAGTTTGTTCGCTAATTCTGTTTGGTACTCAAATCTAGATTGAAATTCTTCTGTGTCGTCTTCCATGTTACGGTCGAAGGGTAGTAATAGTTCTCTGCCCAAGTTAAGTAATGCTGGACTATATCCTGTAGTATCGCTTATTGCGGTTCTTAGGGCGAGTGCAGTGGTACTTATGTACTCGTCCCATGATTTATGTTTCGAGTAAGCGTATGAGGACAGGATTGATCGTATATTACGATTTACACGTTCTGTTATGTTTGACTGGGGGTGGTAGGTGGTAGTATACCTATGTGTAATATTCCAGTTCCTACATAGTTGTTCGAAGACGTGCCCCCGGTAATTCGTACCATTGTCACTAAGGAGTACTTTCGGTGCTCCCCATCGACAGAATACTTCGTTATGGAGAACTTTTGATATGGTTGTTGCTTTTGCATCTCTCAATGCGAATAATTCTACCCACTTTGAAAAATGACATACTACCACTAATATCCACGACTTTCCATTTCTTGTCGTTGGTAGCGGTCCAATAAGGTCAGTAGCAAGCACATCAAAGCACCCAAATGCTTGTACGGGTTGCATGTTTCCATGGGGCTTTGTTTGTGGTACTTTTACTGACTGACAAACACGACAAGATTTTACGTATGTATATATGTCTTCATGCATTTTGAACCAGAATACCCGTGACAGTAGACGTTTTATAGTTTTCCGGTACCCTAAATGGCCACTATGTGGATTGTCATGGAAATAGGCTAGAATGTCTTTTCTTAAGGCAATCGGAATAAATGGAAGTTTTTTATTTGCCTTTGTTATCTTGTACATTATATTGTTTTCGATTGTAAAGTCTGTTGGCAAGTCTGTACTTATGGCTTTGCATTCACTATCCTGACTTTGAGTATCTCTAATTTTTTCGAGATTGATGTCTGATGTGAATGAAGTCATAGTACATAATATATTAGTAGGTACATCCATGACAGATTTGTACTCTTCTTCGGCTTGTCCTACTGGGGCTCTACTGAGTGCGTCTGCTACTACATTGTATTTCCCCTTGCAATGTACAATTGAGGGTGAGAAATCTTGTATTTTTAGAGACC
>JAHZNB010002172.1:0-52558 GCA_027744295.1 Callyntrura guangdongensis | reverse complement strand
GATTGTTAGGAGTGTGTGTGCCAAGTTTCAGGTTAATTGGTCAAAATGTGTAGGAGCAGATCCAAAGACATCAATCCTCACCAAGACGATTATAGGTTAGGATATTGGTAACTTAAAGTGTCGCTCTTACGTTGTATAAAAGCCAGGAAGCAATGTCATTGCTATAATATGCTTTAAAATATATTATGCTTGCTTTTCAAATCAGAGAGAAACTGTTTTTCAAACTCTTCTCATTCTTCAAACCTCAATTAAAAATATGTAGATCTATATTTGGAAAACGTTAAGGGTCGATTATAAAACAGAATCTGCCTTTGGGGTAAGTTCAAACATTTGTCTGCGTTTCAGCAAGAACGACTAGGAGGATGCAAGGCCTAACGGATCGCTTAACAGACCCTGCTGCACGTATTTTCAATGTTTGTTGAAGACCATCGTATCGTAAGATCGCTGCTGGTATTGTACACCATACCTACTTACTGTTTGAGCTTCGCTCTACTCTGCGCGTGCAGCAGTACTCTTACTTAGAATTTTCCGTTTGCGAGTGTTGACCTCACTTTAATCAGACATCATGATCATCGCTCACTTTTTTTCTCTGTTGAGATAAATGTACCCACTTCACCCCTTTACCTTCCCTTCCCTCCTCTTTTCGTTTATTTGCTCCGTTGCTCCTGCTGTGCTAGGTCTTCACTCTCTGCCCCTTTTCGACTTGGAAGTTTCAAATATGTAGGCAACCAGCAACCATAGCAATCGCTATCACATCGTGATTATTTGACAACGATGAACAAATGAACTTGACGTCGTGATTATCTCATTTCAAATTCTGCTACACTTAAAAAAAACTTCTCTTTCGATGCGTTCACGCAATAAATATACATTCATACATACATAATATATCAGCGTCCGCGACACTGTTGTTCTGCAGTCAATTTATGCACTTGGTACTTCTCATTAATATTAAATATCTATGGTATCCGTCCATATTGTACAATTCTGGACAGAATGACAATTGACCAAATCATCTACGTACGTGCGCAGTGGACACACGGTTGGATTCTCTTGTATACATGCCATTCAAATATGGTAATGAATCACATATTATTTTCTATTGCCACATAGCATTACCACTTATTTTATTTACCTCGTTAATCGTCAAAGAAACGATTCGTCATCTCAATCAATTGCCATAATGTCTCATCCTTCACATTCAGGTGCCACTCAGGTGACTATTTGCTTTACGGTTGTCCCTCTCTCGGAATCTCAAAAATCGGTGGTCGAATTTACATATTTGCATAATAGTAGGGACTTAGGACATCTTTAATTACCAATGATTGGCAAACCCTACCCGACAAACACAAATTATTATTATCAACCATGCAACTTTATTCGTACTTATAGGATTCATGCTACATTTGTTTGCAATTAGTACATGTCGTGTTTAATTACCTGTATGTATAATTTTACATAATATGTTACTTCATACCGTCATCATCACTCGTTCCTATATGTACTACTGGTTGACTAAGTACCCTCCATAAAAGTTTTTTTCACGAAACAATGACAAGCTGTATTTATTTAAAATTAAATTTGGGTACAGAGACAGAACAACAAGAGAACAAAAGATACAGGTACCCGATGCCAAGTAATTGCAACAAGTACGATAAATGCCCATCGATGTTGCATGATTCGCAGTCGTTATGATTGCCTTGTGATTATAATATGGTGATATGCAATAAGTTTAAGAGAGTATATGTAGTTGTTTGCGTATTTTGCAGATTTTAGCTGCGATATTAATAAAAAGGGATAGTGAGTGCAACACAGATGCAACAAACGATTAAACTGTCTGACAGTTTTCATTTTTTCTGTGTGAAAAAGCCTTCCTCCCGCATTAATATTATGTCTAGGAAAAAAACGTAAACCTAGAGTGAATTTTTGTTGGTATGCGCTGTGCCATTATCATAATCATAATCTTAAATCTCCTTGCTGCCATTTGCCATAATCTTTATGAGCTTTCTGACTTTCTAAACCAATATATTGTGTTCGTTACCGTCACCAGGTCACTGGAATTCATGAGCCAATATAAGTAGTTAGGTATTCACCTCCGTAGCAAACTTAGGTATTTGGTTTGGCAAGCCACCATCGTTAAACATAAATGGTACAAATTTATCCTTTCAAAAAATCGCAACAGGTTTCCTGGCAGTTCCTCTCGAAGCTCTCTCCTGTCTGCAGTTTCCGGCTTGCTTTCTCATATTCATTATATGTATCGTATTACTCATTCTCAGTATTTTTGGACGATTAACTTACTCGAGAAAGATCAGGTTGTTTACTCATGGGAGTGCCTGCTAAATCGTGGTAATAAAGGGGTAGGAGCAAAAATAAATACAAATATACACAGTAAATGGCATTACATAAAAAATTCCATGTTGCCTCGCTCGAAACGAGCCTACATGTCATGCTGTTGAATGAACGAAGGGACTGTTTGTTTGAAGTGTACATAAAACCGCATACATCATCATTTTGTCGGTTAACTTAATGCATTGCCTGCATTAAAGCCCAGTTGCCACTTGACATATTCTAGCAATTAAGCTAACTAGAGTTTTCCTCTAATTGTAAGTACGTACTTCCACTTTTTTTAGTAATTTAATTACAATAAAATAAGGCTTGTTGGTTGCTCCATACATGCAAGCGTGTCTTCTTTACTACAAAAATTGCACACTTACAAATACCTACGCACATTTACAATGACAAAGTTGCCTGTAGTAATTACCCTGTCGATGCGACTCCTCCTCTTCTTCAATTGGTCTATATCTACAATCAAGCATTTTATTAGTAGTGATATTACAAAACTGCAATAAAAAAAACAGCAAAACAATTCAAGACACATTATTTTTTAAATAATAATTTATGCATACACACACGCAGCCAAAGGCAAAAAAATAATTTAATAATAATGCCAGCATTGCTCGCAAGGAAAATCAGGTAAATAAACAAGGGTGTAGTTGCAGTCATTGTTATTATCATTTATTTGTCTTCTCTTCTTCGTTTGGTTGTGCTGTTGTGGCAAATATATAGCAATATAAGTAATAATCACAATCTCAGACGACAATCACAGATATGTAATAATAAGAAGGAAAAAAATGTAATAAATAAATGCATTATTGAACATCTTTTTTTCCTTCGGAAAAAGGATATGAAGAAGTTGTAAAGTTGCTGTAATAACAATGATCATCGAGTTGCAGTTGTTAAGGGAGAGAGAGAGAGAGAGAGGGAGAAGGCCTGCTCTTTGTAACATAAACTGCACACATCCCTACAAAATGTACCATTATTATCTTGAGGTGGTGGTGTCAAGGCTCACACACAATACAACATTTGTTATTTAAAACATATCAAATATAAATTGTAAATATGTATCTAATGTGCAATAGTGCTATATATTGTCTGACAGAATAGCAGCAGCAGCAGCAACAAAAAAACAAGCCATAAGTAACACACAAGTAATGAAAAAGAAAGGGTGTAATTCTTTCATTTCATGGTTATAAGAGAACATTGACACTATCCTTTCTTTTAAATATAAAAAGCATATAAAATAAAACCACAAACCGTAAGGGACTACATTATCCATTATCTGTGTAAAATATTTTAGCACGTTAAAATAATATACATAATATATGCAACCATATTTTATACGTAGGAACGAACGCACCTAGTAAGTGTTGTACAGTGTACAGTTTTGTTAAATATCAATATCATATATTGCTACAATTATGAAGGGAATATAAATACTTCACATGATAGACAAGTTGTTAGGAATGAAAAGAAGAAAAACTGATAACATACATGCACAACAACAACAACAACAACGTAGTCTTTATCTAGACGGAGGAATGATGAAGGGTACGCTAGTGCGTACTTATTTTACCATCCATAACGTCGATTATTATGAAGAACGTCCAACAACAATGCTACTTTTGTTGGTGGTGGTGTACGAGTTGCGGATGTAGGTATATAGACATGTGTTAAAAGACAGACATGTGTACAAATTTAAAAAAAATATATGTATATTATATTATTTATACCAACTGTATTCATGTGTGATATTATGTTAATGTATGTATGTATGTATGTATGTATGTATGTGAAATGTGAAGGTGAATTAATAATAATAATAATAATAATCGTAATGATAATGATATAATATAACACAATTCATGTGTGATGATGTGGTTGTTTACATTAACAAAAAGTGCAACAGTCATGCTATGCCAAAGTACGTCGGGGTCGGTAGTATTAAATTGGTTCCTCTACAATTTATTGTTTACATTTTCACATGTAGAGTTACTACTGTACTGTGGTACATTGTTTAGAGTGACGGAGTGATATCTCGACGAATCCTGATCTCGTATTTAATCTTCCAAGTAAAAGATGGAGGTGATGTTGGTGGTTATGAGGTTTACTTCCCTAACAAAATTTAGACCATGAAATCAAGCTACCCCCCTCCCCTAATAAAAAAATGGCGTACCTACATATAAATGTACGCAAAAATGCGACATCAGCCAACGTTACAGCAGGTTACGTACTTTTTCTCTATTTTTAAATTGTCGTATTGTCGTGACATGCAACTGGGAGTAAATTATCTTCTGTCTAGATTTCATAACGTCATGGTTTATATAATCGCTACTCTGAGTATAATTACACGTATGTTAATAATATTTATCTGAATCATCAAACCTGTATGCGAAGTTACACAATGTGTTGTATGAAGAAAACTATATTTATAGTTTTATATTAATGTTTGTTGTATTTTAAAAGGGCCCTTTTACATCCTCTCCCAGATTGTGCGCCAACTTGAGTGAAATGGACATCTTAAAATGAATACCTTATATCAAATAAATCTTGACACTTTGTAAGTGGAAAAAATTCTGTAAAAAAAAAAAAAAAAAAAAGTGCAAGCTAATTAATCGAAGTGAAAAATTAGCACCACCGATTCAGCATTTTTTTAAATGTCAATAATAATCAACCTAAAAATATCATCAGGGTCAGCAAACGACAATGATAAAAGGATGATGACTTTTCTTTAGTGACAGCAGCAGTGGGATAAAAACTGATATGTAATGAGAAATGAAATTAATGGACTTAATGTTTGCGATTTGCATTCTTAATTACTATCTAGAGTATACACATGTGTATATATTGTGTTGAACTATCTTTTAAATCTATTTTACGTTCATGGGTTGAACTCTGTTTGCATAATCTCCGACAACACAACATACATTAATATTATGGTAAAGAAGATCACCATGTGAAGATGAGGATGATATCCCAATTTGACCAGTTCAGTAATTAACAGAAAAAAAACCATGTCATAATGTGTGTCATCATGTCGGTAGGTAGTATCTTACAATGTCAACATAGCAGAGAAGATAGAATCGCCAAGACAATATACAAAATACAAAAGGTTCAACTACTTCTTTCAGTTTTTGTTGCGTCCATACATTCCAACCACTGCTGTGCACATGTAGGCGAAATGAATTAAATACCCTACGCTACTTACAACTTAGAATTAACGACTAGTTCTGGAATTGCATGCATCATTTGTACCGTGTACAAAAATTGCCTCGCCGCAATTACTCTTGTTTGTTGGTTAGTTAGTGGACATTTTTATTGCGTCCACAACGACGCACCACATCACTAAAAATTTAATGTGTGTACTTATGTACATACATTTTATACGCAGAACACCTATTTGTTGCGTTTATAATTTACCGTCAACCGTCGAGAGTCTATCCTGATGACTGCTATATAACTGTGTGAGCGAGAGTGAGCAGTCGTAAAATCTGAACAAGCAGCCCTGCAATTACCAGCGCTAGTCATTACTACGAACAAAGTATTTAATAGTTTGGTAGTGCACGGGAATGTACACGTGAATGAAGCAACTGGCACACAAGACAAGAAGTAATTTTTGCAGTGCAGCTTGTATAATAGTTGTAAGTGCAGCTACCACACTCTACCTGCCTGTTGTTCTACACAACAACAACCACCTTCACTTCCTTTCAGGATTGTTACGCAACATTCGATGCAATTCGTCTAGAGAGCGAGAGATGCAATTATTATTAGAGACTGCATTGTAATGTGCAATATCGTCGTTAACTCGTTAGTAGTTACCCTTTCACTGTTCATAGGAAAACGATAAAAAAAAATTACCCCCAGGCAACCACGAACTTTAGCTTATCGCCAGTTATAGTTTGTACTATCTATATATATACATGCGTTGATGAATATAGCGGTACATTGTAAGAGGCTGACAGCTACAACATACGATTTTCTGTGAAGAAATAATACGTTCGAATCTTGGATACTATTTCAGTATTGGCTTGGTAAGGTTATAATTTGCTTATTAGCAGGTATAAATATGCATACTTAATTGGTGTATATACCTCTTTTAATGAAATTCTAGCAAAAAAATCAAAATGATTTTGATGATTCTTCTGATATGACCGGATTGTAAATCATAAGAAGATATTAGTAAATCTATAGACCTTTATGAACTCACCTTATACCTTATACTCAGGTACTTGAAAGTTATAGCTAATAGGAAAAGGTTGAGCACTTTTACATTGTAGAACATTCCTTTTGTTTTATTTATTGAGTAACAATAGTAACATGATGAGGCATCCTTTTGCGACTTGTGGTTTTTTTAGCCCGAACTTTAAAATGCCTGCAAGATATTTTCATAATTTTTTGACATGAAGTGGCATGATTAAATGATTTTTAATTGTTGTAGGTAAGTTAAAAGTTAATTAAGTTGGGACTTTGATTGTAGAATTTGTTGACTAACAGTGTTACCTTGTAAAAAAGGTTAAAAAATACACAGCTGAATTGCAAAAAGTTGTGTGTATTATTACAAAAAGAAATAATTATTAATAATTAGTATAGTACAGTAGCATTCACATAAAATCATCAAAAAAATGTTACCACATAATATAATCTGCTATGTAGTCATTATCGCACAATAATTACATTTTAGGCAAAGAATGTTGGGTCTGTAGCTACGTAAGTTGTATTATCGCGTTGATTAATGATTTTCGATTATTTGACATGTTTCAACAATTTCAATACTTTTGTAAGTTGAAATTTTAGGCACATTATCGTACAAACACTATCTTATCAGTTTTAGGTATAAATGTGTACCCTGAAACGATCGAGATATTTTCCGCACCATTAATTCAGTAAAATAAGTGTTGAGTATATATACCTACACAAAAACACTAGACAACAAGCTATACTACAGGGTACTTGAAGTACACACATTGTTATAAAGCAATAATCGACATTATTGTTGAATTTGGTTAGTAGGGAAGATCCAACCCATTAAATTCAATGTAGTAAATAATATTTGTTCCTATACAATACCAATATATGTGGGATATAACGAACTATTGCAACATATTCGATGCAAGCCATGCTAACTTTTTGCATAACTTTTTTTTTACCTCAGTACAGTTAATACGCTCAGCAGTGTTGTCGAAGTCAAATGATTTTGCTTTTCGATTGAGAAAATCACTCAATCGACGAACACCATTTTCCATCAAATTGACTTTTCCATCTCCAAACCAATCTCTTTTTTTTTATTATTTTCATGTCAGTAGAGTAGATGTAGGGAGTTACGTAAAGGTAAGTAATTTCAATATCGTATAATATTGTTTCCTGCTGAGACGTTTAATAGAAACAACTCTTGCAAATCAGATGGCAACAAGGACACACGAAAATAACTTTTACTTAAAGATAACAAGCAGCTGGTATTTAAAATATATTTTGAGCTTCGCGTTTCCAGGATAATATTATATACAAATGATTTTGCTCGGAAAATTGAGCCGTCTTTGCCTCCTGGTGATGATGTCTCTCTACACGGAAACAGTGATCTGACACGGAGAGTTACATAATCGTTATACGATTTTCGTGTAAGATAAAATATGTAGTGTGTCATATTGTTCTTATATTGTTCTTACGTAACTTACTACATTATGTACTAGGCGCCTGAGAACTAAAATTTAGCAGAAAATTGTTCGCAGTATGCACAGCGGCAGTGCACGAAAACAGGACTACTGACTTGACTTACTGACTAGAATACGTAAGTATCAGGAAAGGGCGAACCATAAGCATAGCTTATCTAACTATACCCGAAAGCGAACCCGATCATGTAAGTGTGAAGTATAGAATATTCAAATGTTAAAACAAAATGAATCTTTTTCTGTCGCCAATATAAAAAAAATTGACAGTTTTCTCCCTAAAAGTAATATTCCACATGAAAAAAATGAATAGTACAAATATAACCTATATGAAGCAGAGTAAGTGTTACAGGAGTCCCTCTTTAAATAGACTTTTAGAGAGAGAGAAACATCATTGCTACCGTATTGTAGTACTCATATTATAGACAAAATGGAAGTATATTATAGCCTCCAGCAACCGTTTTCTGCCATCCTACGCAGAACATCATCTACTGAAATGTGCCCAGGATAAAAAGCGACACATATATAACCCCGCTCATTTCTTTTATGGGTATTTATTTTAGAATGTAATGGATTCACTTGAAGTAGTAAAGTAATACATTCAGTATTATCATAATCCTCAACTGACTTTTTTTGTCGACGACAACGAAGACGACTCGACTTTTCTTTTTACCTTCAAATATAACGAAATCACATAAAGTAATACATATAATACACCCTACCATGATGTTCGTTCATAAAAAATGAATAGCTATAATATTAAGTACACTTTAGCTGATCCTTTGGTTTTTTCGCATCCCAAAGCTTTCTCCCATCCCGGATTTGCCTTTTCTTTTGCTCCCTTGCCTTATTTCCACGGGTTTTTTAAAGCTATTTCTGCTGCAGCAGTAGCAGCAACAGAATCTTGCTTAACAACCAACTTACCGTGACAGATGAATCAGACGAAGGAATGGTAATCCAACTTGGTAGGTTTAATAATAAGGGGTGTAAAGCAGTCACTTGCTTTTTCACCATTCATTTCGGCAAGTTGGAATATTATGGGGAGAGCACCTTACTCGTTCCAAAACCGACATAATATGCTTACGGTGACAAGATGTGCTCTTTTTCAGGGTGCAGTGCTCTTTTTAAACTCTGTGCTCTGAAAGTGCTCTTGTTTATAAAATTTATGAGGAAATTATTAAAACATCGAAGTCGATTTAGTAATTTAATTTAAATCAACGATACATCACAAAAGTATTGCTTCTTTGCGTATTTAGCCATATAGAAATGTGTTGTATGAAACTTATTACGTAGATAAAAGATATTTTAACTAAGTAATGATTTTGGAGTGTTTGTCTGTCCGTACGTCATCAGTCATCACTTTTTACAGGCCACACCCTTCAGCCAAATTTGGCTCATATTCGGCACACAGGTGCCTTAGGTTAGTGGCATCTCTGGGGTGCAATTTCAACAAATTGAATGACCCCCGGGGGTCATTTTGGGGGTCAAAAATTAAGCTTTATTCAAATGGGCTCAAATTTTGCATAGCGATACCAGGCCAACTGACAAACCAAAATATCAAGTTTATATCAATTCAATCAGCTTGTATCAATACAAAGCTTTCACCTACGTCTCTACTGTTGCAATTATAGCAGGTTTATTTGTAATTGAATTTAGTATATCTATCAATTATGACGTTTACGTTTAGTGAAATATTTTTAACAAAGTAAAGTGATTATTAGATTTTTATTAATTAAAAAAAATTAAAAAATCAGGGCCTCATCATCGACGTAATAAGTGTGTTTTAATAAAGAACTTGCTCGAGAGAGAGTTCCTGTTTTGAAAAAAAAATTGATTTACTAAAATCTGAAAATAAGCTTTTAAAAGCAATACACTCGTTTGAAAAATACCAATGTTAAATACCACAATATTTGTCAAGTCACATTTACTTATAATAAAATCATATTGCACCGTTAGTGAAATAGTGCTCTTTTTCGTATCTCAGAATATGGTCACCGTAAATATACTTTGTCTTTACGGATGTGGGTTCCAAAAAGGTGTCATAGAAAAAATCGACAACATTTAGCTTCATATTTTACCTTTTTGGCCATTTATCGTTTTCACTTTCACACTTGTTATTAGTTTACAGCATTACGACGTATGTAATGCCAGAAGCAATTTTAATAAAACGGGAAGTTAAAGAAGTCTCATCATTCTAAATAATCATTTAACATCTCTTTGCTTAATTATCAGCATATTTCCTAGCTGCTCAAATTATGCGTCTTGTATGTCTCGGCAAAATGTTGATATATTTATAACAAACATTTATTGGATGGGAACATCTACGCTGTAAACTTTGTCTTTTTGTCCTGAAATCAAAATTTTATTATAATGTCGGGAAAATATCATCCTCTCCATTTTTATACAAACTACTTAATGTTACGTGTTTGCCTGGTGGTGGTAATAATATGTCTATTTACTGGAAATTAAAGATTCAAATAAGTATATACTAAATTATCCATTTTCATCAGGAAAAAAGACATCAATCGACCGCATCGCATTACACAAAGCACATGGTAAATAAAAACTGTGCGCAGAGCTTGTGTAGAAACGGAATTACTATGATGAATAATTAAAGCCCTCCAACATAAAAAAGTATCGTTGCACTTATCGTTAATGATACTTGTACCTCTTGGTAAACCTTTGGTAACAAGATATTATTTGAAAAACTGGCGCTTTGCACTATAAGGACTTCCGTAAAAACAACAGAGATATCAACCAGTATTAGTGATGATGATATTGATGAAGACCACAGTTTTATAAAAATTTATAAAATTCTATAGCCTTTTTACACCACCAAAATGTAAATTTGCGTTAACGTTACAGAGTTACCAGTTATACGATTTTCTGCATATATCTAACGTGGTTCATTGTTAGCACGACTCTTTTTGGTATTTTTTCATTTTCCCCCCATTGTTGTAGCATGTATTAGCTCGACACCAAAGCCCTTCCAACGTCGACACAAATACCATCATTGCAGGTTTTTGTAAAAAAACAGTGGTGATCTCCTAGCAAGTTATTTGAATATTTTTACCAGTCAGGACACCGAGTATCTATCCTATTGGTGCGGAAGGGTGAGCTTGTCCAACTTGTTCTACTTTCAACTTTAAGCTTGCTCGTCCACCATATAAGCACTTGCACATGGTAGAAATGCTAATCATCGCACACTACACACATGTTCCTATTGGATCTATACTTGTGTTTATTATAGCAGTTAAGGTTAGTTAAAGTAATAGTAAGAGTATCCCATCAATTATGTAACAAGCTTTCCCAATTCCCAAAGCAGTTTCCTCACAAGTAGTGGTAAAGTCCACTTGCCGACTCTTCTCGCCGAGAATTCTCATTTTTTTAATCTTACGAATACTCTACACGACCTTCTTTTTTCAAACTTGAAAATGCTGGTTGAGTCATCCGCCAGAGTTTGTAGTTTCGGGTCGTAAAGGAAACAAGAGAAACTAATATATTGACAAGCGAAAAAAGATGTCCAGTAAGAGAAAGAGCGAACAAATTTCTCCCGGCAAAACTTGTTGTAAGCACACACGGTTGGCCTTTCGGAATATCCCCAAAATGCTCCTACTCCATATACTGATTTGTGCAGCATGTGTGCAAGTAAAATATAACAGTTAAAACGCTTACGTACATCGTAGCAACAATCACGTATCTGTTTTTGCAGTCGTCATGACCGACCGTCATTTTTCCCATTCGCAATTTTATCTATGTCAATCTGCAAAATAGGACACCCAAAACTAATGTAGGTGGTTGCGGCAGTAGTAGGATTAATAAAATAACGAATCCAGTTAAGGGAAGGTAGGGATTTTTTTAAACTTGTGAGTTTTTATTCATCATCTTTATCACATTACCCCAATTAGAAGCCTCAGGTGCAGTCAAATAATAAACACTAAAACGGCTTGTAGACATGTCTACCCACATCTTGTGTAAGTTTTATATACTGTATACATACTAGGTAGTCACGACGACGACCTGCTTGTGTTTATTGTGACCTAAGTTTTCTTCCTCCTTTTTCATTATTTTGCAAATATACAATAAATCCATTACATGTATTCGCATATGTAACGTATGATGTGGGAAGATGAGGAAGAACGGAAGACGGAAGGAGATACACAAGGTTCTGAGATGAGACGGAATATCACCCCAATAATCTTGTGTAATATACCATATACTAGACTATGGAATAGCAAACTGGCAAATGACAAGTACATTTCTAGTGAGTCTACTACCGTGTCATGTTCTACGTGGTCCAGATCAGAACAGGGAAAGTGTTTTTACTCTTGGTGGTACGGTCAGCTACCAACCAGCATAATATTTTACAGTTTTAAAAAACAATATAAATATACTATGTCGTTGTTATTAGCAGTTTCTGTTTCGCTTACTCCTTTTGTCGCTACTATTACATACTATTATCTGTACTACATACTCGTGTCAGTCAGCTATTTCCTCACATGGCCATGGGCAGGATAGTACACGAGAAAATGTAAAGTAATACCCGCATTTTCCATCCATGCATCCCAACTCCAACCAATCCACCCACACACATACACACACTGAAGCCCACTTTTTTTCCCAGTTACACTTCGTTCGTGTAAGTCACGGTTTCAAAAGTCTCCCTGGTCTATCGCTAAACGCACGGTATTTTTTCCGCTTAATGCATAAGTTAAAAAACATGAGATATGTAGCAAACACGTTCCCATTTCCCAGTGGACCCAGACAAGCATCTTTAACAAACTCATCTTCATTTTTTCGACTTTCCTGTTGCAAGCAAGAGAATGGAAGAAGAAAAAGTGAAAAAAGTATGAGGTAATCCTTGTAACTCTTTTCTATCGTTGAAATCCAACCGAGCACACACACGACGCATAAATAGTACATTTTATATCGGCCAGTTCGCTCGTCTTTAAACACAAAAATAACTGGTGCAACTAGCAATGCCATACATATGTACTACACACTTCCATTTTGCCATACGACATGTTCATGTTCCTGTTTCTGCAAAAAATGCTCGGTTTTTTAATTTCTAGTAAAATTGCGCAATTATTGTAGTCTAAATAGGCTTTTTATCAGTGTTTATTACTATGCACAAAGAACTAGCACGAGTGTTTAACGAGCTCCCATTGCGCCTTATTTTGCTCTCCTCATTGAAGATATAGCGCGAGAAAAACAATTAACTTTATAAGGTTTATAGAGCCTAAATCATCAAACAGCTTTGGTACAAGTGGTTTGTTTACAGACAACCGATGCTGAGATGTATATGCGCTCTTGAGCAGAGCGAGTAGTATTTCACAAAAAGAATCTTCAAAAATGGTTGCAGTCATTTGAATAATAGTACACTAGTATTGCCTAATGAGCTTGTTTGTTGTTTCTAACCATTCTAGGCTAATTATGGAAATGACGGGGAAAAAATTGAAATACATACGTTACTAATTAAAGTTGTACATTCCTAGCTATTTTAAGAGGCTAAAAATTACATGATTATTTTTTCGGGAATCATTTTAAATTCACGCATTGTCCTATTAATAAAACGCTTAAATTATACCTTCCTTACAACAGTTGTGCAGTTCCGTTGGGTTTCACAACCAACAACTTCTAAAATGATAAAAACTACTAAAAAATAGGCGAAAGGGAGAGTAGGTAATTGAGTGCATAAAACGCGGTCATTATTACATTTTAAAGAATGCAATTCATTTACCTCATTCATGTTGCTGCCTTGAGTAACTCATGCTGATGTGGAATTGTGGAAAATAAATTGGTTAAATGTAAATAGTCACTGATTCCAATTTTGAACGTACGAGCAATTTCTTTTCTATTTTTTTGCAGAAAATTGCAAATAGGTAGAAATTCTAATTAAAATTTGCAATGCATAGTGGCAATGGCAACGAGAAGGAAACGACTTGAGTATATTCTTTTGTAATTACATCAGACCACCCATTAGGAATTGAGGAGAGATGCCACTGGCTGCCATCTCTACACTGTAGATGTATTTACATGTCTACTACTTGACATGACATTACATGACATGGCTGATGCTTTAAAAAACCGAATTAGACATAAAAACGTGATCGTGTTGTAGCTTCGAAAATCACGTTGATAACCAATTATGAGTAAACTTTTCTAATTTAAATTTTACACACACGCAAACAAACTCCAATGATCAATCAGCTAACAACAAAACACTCATCGCCGTCATACAGCTTCTGTGGGTTAGATTAGTTATATAGGTTGTTCATTTGTTTGCTTATTATGTAACAATGGATACATTAAACCAACATTCATCATCCACAAAACTTTAGCTGTCAGTTCGGATTCTTATTTTTTTTTACCTTCAAACGCAGATAATCGTCAGCAATGGTAGTCGTTCGTGGTGATCATTAAACCAACATTCATCATCCACAAAACTTTAGCTGTCAGTTCGGATTCTTATTTTTTTTTACCTTCAAACGCAGATAATCGTCAGCAATGGTAGTCGTTCGTGGTAATCAATGATATAGAGTTTAGTTGATGAGCTTTGCTCAACATAATTTTCATCATCGTGCTCATGTGGCTACCAACAATTTGAAATATACACTTAAATTACTCAGGCTTGGTCGGGAAGTAGACACTCTGGCTTTTATATTCAAAAAAAAGCATGATAAAGTTAAGAAAATGGTAAAACCGTTTTTATTTTTTATATTACCCCTACTAAATAAAATGTACAGAAATTCGTTTTGGTCAATTTCTTTCATTGCTGTATAAAAATGCCCTCTTCAAAAGCTCACGTTTAAAAATCGGCACCAAAAGATCAATATTTAATATCTTACAACACTTCCACAATGAAATGATCAGCATACGATTTAGCTAGTTTTATGCTCAGCACAATTTTGAAACTCTTCGTGATATACTTTCCAGATTTTTGGCAGCCGCAAGTATGCAAATGAAACTGCCATATAAAGCTCTCACACCTCATACAGAATTGCCAACACAAAACCGAAAATCAACCAACGGACATGGCGTCATATCAAAGGGGACATACTATAGGGACTAAAGCTTGTACCATGAAAAGTGAACCCAAGATGTGCTAATTACCAGAAACAACGATCGATGTGTAGATAAAATACATTTTAAAGCGTTTTCTAGAAAAACCTACATTGGGATAATAAGTTTGGAGCCCTTTTAGGAGGTTTTCGATGTTCAACCGAACCAGAACAAATATGCCCAATTATCGTTCTATAAAATAAAATGTAACTTTGCTGGTATCTTCACTGTGGGTCGGATCTTTTGGCGGCAATTTTTAAACAAAAAAAAACTCATTTAAAGAGGACATTTTCAAACGCTCTTACTACTCTTAAACAGTAATGAAAAAAATTGACCAAACGAATATCAGTGCATTTAAGTATGGATAATATAAAAATGAAAATGGGATTCCATTTTCTTATCTATGCCATGCTTGTTTGAATACTGAATTAAATATAGTGTCTACTTCCCGACCACTCTATAGGTTTAGTTCTACAAAGGTGTATTTTATGCTTGAGAAAGATGGTATTATCACAGCATGACATGGTACGGCACAAGTAAACGGTTAAATTTCATTGAAGAAAATACCAACGGTGAAGCGCTGGGGAAGTTGTACATTTAATGGACGCCATATATACACAGAATTATGGCTGGTTTCAAAGGGAAAATTAACGAAAAGGGTGTAGCCCATGTGTATAACTAATCAAAAAGCTATGGTTGTCATTAAAAAAAAATTGTGACCCCCAAGTGGTTGATCTCATACCCTCATTTTCGAACTCATAAGAGCTATTGACAATACCTATCGATTGCCGAAAACAGAATTTCAAAATTCGTTTGCATTCAAAAGTTATCATGTTTACAGACAGACGATGATGATGATCTCATTAACTACTGCATACTTTCCCAGTAGTTAACAAACCTTTGTGAATCAACCCCTGATAATCATAGTAGTGCACTTGGGAACCTGGCATTTTTCCAGCTCCTTATCTTTTATTTTTTACAGAGTCTGTCATAGACGAGATCATTTTATACACCTATGAAAATCTGTCGCTAAATGCATGCACAAATATATGTACTTTTTAAAAAATCCCTGATATCAGTGCTTAGGCATATTATAATGCAAATCAATATTTTTATTTTGGAGAAACGTATGTGCTTCTCGTGCTCGTATGCTGCCCGCCGTGTGCATTTGTGTGCGGTACGTTTCTAGTTACGTAAGAATCAACGTGAATTCAACAACTCATGACGAGTTCATGATGTCAAGTCAACATGCATTCAAATTCGTGACGTAACGTCAAATAGCCACTGCTCACTCCTACTACTGATTACTAGTCATTTACTATAACTCTATATACCTGATTCTGATTACTATAGAATGTACATCTTTGGTCTTACCAAATATGCAGCCGCCATTATTGCATCACAAGTGCACATGTCGACAACATTGTCGTCGTCGTAATCTGCTTTGGTGCATACATGGCACTTTAGCTGCACACATATAACAGATTCGTAACCAAGTAAGTATACCTTTTTTGGGGTAAATTAGTCCCCACGTTCACGTCTCCGTCCTTGTCTAGTTTATCATGTATCGCTGTGCAATTGAAACTGTGGCAGTGGAGTATAGTGAAATGGGTGGTGGTCCTCCTGTGCCATTGGTACTACATTTTACTACACAACAAACAACAACTAACCAATTCGTTCTTACAGAGGGGAAGAAACCAATGTTCGAAACCTCTTATATTATAGCTTCAATATTAAAGCTATGCAGTACGCATTATCGTCACTGTTGATGTATAAAAGCAGGTATGGTGTGAGTGTGTGAGGCGCAAGAAGAACAGGTTAGAACAAAATTCTAATGTTCCCCCCCAAGTATATGCACAGTACAAAGTAGATAGTATAGTAAAAACAGAGAACCACTTCACCGCATCATCACAGCATCGGCCGGCGTCAATATGGCATACCTACAAAACCAATCCATCAAGCAGTAAATCATTTATAATGAAACGCGTCATTCCACAGCGACAACCACTGCAATCATTCACAACTATGCAACGACTTCCGTTTGGTTGTTTTCCTTCCTTCTTTCTACTGGGTCGTAAAAATTGAAAACGTGCATTATCACCACATCCACTATTGTCATCATCACGTTTCGTAGGCTTTATTTAACGCCTGTGACTGCTTAATATTACCTGCATTTATTGGATTTGCCTGTTTGAAAAATCTCAGATGCATCGCTATTCGCTTAGTTTTTATGCACTAGTTAGAAAAGAACATTTTACATCATAGGTAGTGAATATTTTTATCATTGCATCAAAATAAAAAAGTAAGTTGTGAAAACTGGAATAACTGCTAACGACAACACTGGAATGAATAAGAAATTGCGTCGCTGCTATTATAATTATAATTGCACTGACACGGGAACGTTAAAAAGTGAGATTTTATACGCAGGTTTCTGTTTACGCAAAAAATCCAATTCTGGAAAACTTTCTGTACAAACAATATTCACAATTCACCTTTTTATGTTGTATGTTATGTACAATTGGTTGGCTACACACTTGGCCCCGCTGTGACTTCTGCCCATGAGACAATTCAGCAATGTCTTGAACGAACATAATAAATTTAAATGGACTTAAACGATATTTGCGCTCAGGCATGATGTTACCTTTTGAACTAGGTTCTGGAAATTTGAAAAAAAAACAGCTTAGCTTGTAACAGTTAAAATTTAAGATTAAAATTTCGCCGAAACAAAGTTGGATTTTGTTGACACAAAGACTCCATTGGAATTTGTAAATTATTAATGGTTGCCCTTAAAAGTTGGGTCATCAGTCATCATAATATATGTTCGGAATACTTTTCCGTGTAATTCTTGCATCCCAGACAATTCACAAGACTGAACTTTCCTTGACAACAAAATTATGTACCAACCGCTATAAATTTGAAACTCAGTTACCTCCAGTATAGGTTTAGTGGCAAAAACCAGAGTCCTATCCTTTCCTGGAATATCTCTTAATTTTTATTTTGTTTTGGTGTTGTCAATGTAAGGATTTCCGGTAAGCAAAAGTCCTTGCGGTATGTGCCAATCTGGGCTTATCCAGTAAGTTTTCGTTTCGCATGTCGCATATGTCTTTTCAGAGTAGATACTTTCCCAGTGGATGGTGAATTGTTTGGGTTCAGAAGAAACTTTTCTGCGACTTCTTCCACAACCGTTTGAGTCTTGAGATTAATATTTTTAGCGACTATATCTTTTGCTGTCGTATTAATTTCATGTTTCATTGTTTTTTTCGGGTTTCGAATACGATTGTGTGGATTTGATGATATCTTAAATCTGTCGTATGTGTACGTATCACGATAAAACCCGTTTACTATGACACCGGCTTTCCAGCCTTTGCTCTGCACGCACCTAAAAATAAGTCGATCTATTCCCAGAACGAGTGACTTGAAATATAAACCCGTCACTAACTAACAAGATATTGCCACTGTTGCTGACAATGGATACTTTGTTGGACAGATTGTGTAGCCATGATGATCACTAACAGACAGGTAAACTGTGAATGAATCCTGGATGTGTTTCTGAGAGATAATGTTGTTTGCTACGCAAACTCCTGTTTTCCAAAATTACCATATTAGGCAAATTCTCCTTTTGGCATTTGAAGCTGTTTGACTTATGCAAATTCTTTTATGCGATTTAATTATTTCTTCTTAGACATCCTCTCATCAAACCCTATTAAAAACGTCCAAAATATAATATGCGCTGGTTTGGTTTGGACGTTTTTAATAGCATTAGTAGTGTAAAATTTGAATTCCACTCCTCAAGGTGTTAGACTATAAATACTATGTTACCGGTTAAAGTAAGACAAAGGGATCTTCATACTACTTAATGCACTACCTAGTCGCTACCTGATATGTTTGGTTAGGTTAGTTCATGTTAATTATTAATTAATTAATTTAGTTCAACCCTTCTCTCCACCCATAAAACTATGCAGGGTAGAGAGAAGGGGTATCTATGATGAATTGATGAACAACCTTGTTATATTTAAGCCCTAATGCCTTAGGTACCAATTTTGCAAGCAAGCATTCCAAATATTTGAAACTTGGTAATCAGTCGGGCTTTACTCTAGTTACTAATTAGGGGGAAATGTAGGGGAGTTATGGAATGCATTATTATCATTTGTGTATCCATCCACATTCTCAGTTATGCAGAAAATTTCGTTACTAAAGTTTTAGCGCGTATGTAAGTATGAGTGAGTGGACGACATCAAAGATTGAAAAAGTAATAATTGGTACTGCAAGTACTGCGCTACTAACAACGACTTTTAGTTTTATCACACACACATCACATGTACAAAACTTAACGAATTTGATTCAATATGTACATCATCTAACTGGTAATAATGATACTACAAAAAAGTATAATAATAATATATGCTCGTTTGTTTGTAGATTCACGAAATGATGTGCACAAACAAAACCCCTTTTTCTTCTTTTTGCAGACAAGGAAGCGTCCCTTTTATCTTTTTTGGTACCTCTTTCTTCTTTTCTCACTCTTACCAACTCAACATTCTTTAGTTTCGTCTGCATGGACGACATTTCAATTAAAACTATGTATTCTTACTCTTTCCAATACAACTGGTATGAATCACATCGCATGGTGCTTTTTGAGGCTCAAGGGAAAGAATTTTTAAAATTTTATTAGTAGACTCGTTACATACCATATGCAAACCACGATACATCAAACCATTATTGCATATTCAAAAATTGTAATGATTTAGATAAAGGCATCTATGATCTACATTGAATTTCAATTAAGCATGTTTCACAAGACTTTTTTTTAAATCAGCGAGTAAATTTTCAAATGTTCATCGTATTTAATCGTATTATTAGATTAATACCGACTTTTACGAATTTTCTATACTAAAAATTGAGTTCAAATACGTTTTTCCGAGTTTTCCCGTATAAAATAGGTATTAAGTTTTATGTTGCAAGTGTGCATTTATGGCGTCGCGTTGCTTTGTTTGTTTATCGTCAGAAATGTTTTCGAATACCTAAAAAAAATCCTCTTGTATGTTGCTTTACCTCATCCTGATTTGGTCAGTTGTTGTGGTAACTGAATTTACAATTTTTTTGTAACAAATAAAGCTAGACTGATTGTATCGTACATCATTGCTAAAACTCACTTTATACTAATACTGTCCTGACTGCAAAAAAATTGTTGAAAATATCTCTAAGTATCACTTAAAAATATGATGACTGCAATGAATGACAAATCTACTTTGAAAATATAAACGTCCCGCCTCCATCCACCCAACATGTTATACTGAGTTTTCTTCACCGTCCAAAAGAGTTTCACACTTTAAAATTTTTCACTTTTCAACATGCATATTTTATGCGTCTACGGCTTTGTTTTTGTCAAAACTAAAAAAAACGCCGGTGTTTGTAATGTAGCGTAAAATGCAATTCATGTCTTGCACGTGTATTCTGTTTCGCAATTTTAATTTTAAAGACATTTAAAGAATAAAAATTTCAAACGTTTTTTTCGCCATCTGTGATCCTCATCACCACTATCATCATCGTCATATCTCATTTTTATTTTAGCTGTGCAACTTTACCACTAACTTAAACAGATTTATACAAAAAAAAACCTATTTGAAACTGCTCCACAGTAAAGCTAAACATAACAACGCAAATAGAGATCTAAAAAGGGTTATCTAACAGATTTAAACGCATAATGTGCTTTGTGGTAGTTCAATTGTTCTATAACATTACCATTTATGATATTTTGTATTTAACAAGAATCTTTACAACTGCAGGGTGTTTTTCATATTTTGCCCTCTCTTATCATTCTTAGCAGATCTGACTGAATATTATAATACAACCACTACTACTACTTCACGGCTAATGTTTTACATGAGTGCACGTTCTTTTTTGAAGTAAAGGCTCCTTATAAAAAGGTTTGCAACAATGTATAATTGCATACGATATTACCCGACCGCTTGCATTGTTGAGCAATTGGAAAAATCGCTTTATAAATTGTTTATGGCTGGCCGTCTGTCCATTTATGAACACGCAAAGGATAAAAATTTCAAAGATTTTTCAACATTTATTTTACAATTTCCAATTGTAAATTATAATTACATAGTATATAATTACGAATGCACAGATTTATTAACATCAACTCTCATGACAATAAACATGAGCTATGATAAAGGGATACACTGAAATGTTTTGGTTGGCATTGTTGGCTAATTAGCCCGTGTACAAGAATACATAAACTGCAATTTTCAACTTGTACTAATCACTAGTACTACTAGTATTCCGCTACATTTTTGAATTTTGTTGAACATTCATTTATTATTTTAAAAGGGATGTTTGAGATATAATGTCTATAACATTAATATTTTTGCTGCATTTATATTATGATAATAGGGTTTTTGCAAAATAATATGAGCAACCAGCCATCAAGAAGGAGACAGAAGGAAGATGAAAGCAAGCTAGATAATGATAGAGTACAAACTGCAAATAGGGCTTTTATAAAGCATATTTCTTGGTTATTTTTGTGGATAAAGAGTTGCACACAACGATAATAAGGATAACGATGTGCAAAACTGCAAGAATCGCTTTACTTTAAACTGTTGTTTTGCAAATTTTTCCTACTATAGTCAAAGCAATTACTTTTAGAGTCTTTTTTGCGCATTGGGGAAATAATATATAATGTAGACACACAGACACACAGCCAACGTGCTTCCACCATGTAAAACGCTTGCATTAGAGAGTCATTTTTTCTTGCAAAATGTTAAAAACCCTACGAAAATTAATAGCAAGTAAGCCTACAAGAATACAAGTAGGGAAAAATGTCAATTCTGCTTCATATGAACAGGTAATGAAAGTGAAGGAAGGAAAAATGATTGAGGATTTCTGAGAAACTTTTTGTTTTTAGACAACTTCTGGTGAATTCAGCTTCACTTGACACTATGTTTTGCTGTAGTTAAAGTGATGTCAATATGTCAGTGACAGAAATTGTACATAGAATTTGACAGTAAAAGAAATAAGGGGAATTTTGATTAGGTGGAGATCAAATGTTGTTCTGTATGATATTTATATGCATGTAATATGATACTGACACCAGTGACACCTACACATACAATATGTAATGGAAAATATCTACCTCTGATGAAATTTGATTCTTGATTCATGTGAAAGCTTATTTGATTCCGAATTGCCTATATAATTTCCGACTGAGATTGACATTTGATTTACTTTTGTAAGTGGGCCGAAACTGTTGATAGCAGTATTACCGGATCGAAATCGACGTTCAATATTAAGTTTGAATTAGTAAAAAAGAAATAGTTTGAACAAAATGAGCAACACCAACACAACAGAATACTTCAGACGGATAATTCGTAATAATAATATATAAGAATTGGCATGTAGGCAAATACATTCGAGAAAAATTACGCGCAACATACATTGTCGACGTCTTCATGTGTAACCTACATAATATATTTATACAAATACATAATCAAGTTTTTAACATTTCCTGGAGTCTTGCTGCTGCTACCCAAATAACTTAGACAGCATTGTGAAATGTTTGACCAGTTTGAGATGTTTACATAAACTCCAGTTTACATGCCTATTCGGAATTTTATAATGCATTTTCTATAGTTTAGTGTAAAACTTATTTTCTTTCACATTCCCAAGTTCAATTTGTCAGTATTTAAACGTCAATAAAAATTATTACCGTTCTTTTGATTTGTGTCAACTTGCGAGGCCAAGCTTACACGAGCATCTCTTTCCGTAGAAAAGAAACCTAGTAATCCAGAATTTAGAAGCATCGATGATTATGCTTCAGATGAGGATTTAGATAAGTGCAAGTGGGCGGGAAATATTTTACCTTTAGATTGTTTACTGTTTTTCATTTCATGGATGTGTGCACATAAATTAAATTGTATGCACAATGTACATACACACAAAGCACAGTTTGGCAATTTTCTGAAACAAACTGATTAAAAGATGAGCGACTTCATCAGCCTTGTCTTGGTCTCGTATGTTTGTATGTGTATACTCAATTTCAAAATTCGTAACTTTGCACATACGTATGACGTAATACTATTGACTATATCCTTAATTGTTTTCCTTTTAAGTTTTTGTCACTGCATTATTACTCATATGCGACATGAGAGATTTTGAAATACATGTATGGATGCTTCAACAATGATAACGCAGAATGCAAATAAATTTTAATGCATGTTTGTTATACCACCAGTCACACATATTCGACATTTTGCACACCTTCAGTTTTTGAATTGTTATATTTTAACTAGTACGACATTTATTTATTTTATATCTGTAATCCCTCGCTACAATGCGTAATGCACACATTTCCCGCTGTACTTAATTATACGGTATCTCTATACACACCGTACCGAGTTAGAGTCAGTCAAGCAGTCACTTTGCATATATTGATTTACCGTTCAACAGTTAGATTGCCTTATTGGCATCGCCAAGAAAAAAGGATCACAACTGATGTTGTTGATGACATGATGACTGACTTTAGCGACTGAGATTGAAAAAAAATTGTACAAGCTCGAAGGAGAACATCATGCGAGTAGAGTGGCAGCCTCAGCATCCACTGGCAATAATAACAGTATTGAACGGTAAGCGTCGTATAGATACTTTATAAGTTATTGTGCAACACTGACTATCAAATCAACTATTGACGTCCTGCTTCTTTTCGTGGCAGGCATATTCTTGGTAGTTTGCTGTATGGTGCGAAAAATGTAAAGATAAGCAGAGCAAAAAAAAGAAAGAAAAAACACACACAGCCTTTTTTGTTAATAATCAATGTATGTACAATGTTCGAAATGTGTGTTACTCCATACACAAAAGTCCTACTACAATGTAGTATAAAGTACAATAATATAACGAAAGTTATACAAAATTGCAAATCTGTTATACTGCAGTTGTAGTAGTAGCAGAGAACAGACAATGAAAATAAAAGCGACAAGCAGCAGAGCATAGAGCAGAATATTATATTATGTATGTGGCATGCGATGCCAACAACGAGAAGCCCCAGCAATAATGTAAAAATGAGAGTGAGAGAAGGCAGCAGCTTTTTTTGATGACATGTGGCCTTATTTGCAAAAAGGGGAAATTTCTTCCGTCCGCTCCTTCTTCTTCGCCATCATCGTCGTCATCATCATCATCGTCTATCTTCTTCTTATTCTTCTTTTACTAACAACATCAACATCACCAGCGACAACTCTACTTCCTCATTTTCAATGACTGTCAGAGATTACTTACAAGCAAACTTTTCATATCCATCTCCTCAACAAAAGCTGTGTACTCATGCTATAACAGAGAATACCAAAAATACCAACAATAATGTGTAAAATATAGGCGTCACTATCCTCCTTTTCTGACTTTTGAACAAAAAAACGTAACACGCAGAGGGATGCAAATGTTTCTCGATTACTCTTACTGTCTGTTTAAACAATTGGCAAGGTACAATATTATAGTTACCTGAATACCTATTGTACTCATAGACATTGACTAAAATCGAGCCACATGTGTTAAATCTTATTGCTGTTTATCGTTGCATAATGCTTTTATTTTCAAAATTTAGTCCATATACCACCAAGCAAGTTGCCTTTGAGCTTGTTCTAAGGTTTACATTCTACTCAAAACAGTATCTGTTACATTTCCAAGTCACAGAATTTCCGAAATTTCAACACGATAGATAAATCAATCAGTACAACGCTATATATGAAACGGGATTTTTGTTTCAAAACATATATTTAATTTATTCTTTGTATCTCTTCTTCGCCTTCTTACAAGTTTGCCTGTGTTCCATGGTACTACTTATTCTTTTATTCTCATATAAATGATGTTGCAGGCATAAGACATACGCACACTATCGTCGTGTTAAAGAAGGCATTGACACGTGTGATATTGCGGTGGACACAATTTTTATGTAAATATAAATCCATCGTATTCGCAGTATTGTGAAAACTTGCTAGTTGAAATACAAATGTAATCAAACTTAAAAATAGAGTAGTTTGCCAACACCAAGAAAAAGTAATGGGTTACTACACAAGCTTTCATGTTTATATTTACGATCAGTTAGAGTGTGGGAGGGGAACGTATTTTTGTCATATCCGGCCTTCCGGAAAGAAGAAAACATGTTTTTACTCCATGAGTAGTTATATGCGACGACTCGGAAGAATTCAAAGATGGGCTCGCGACGCGAAGTCAACCCAAGAGGGGAGGAGGTATGGGACACGTCAAATTTTTAAATGAATGTATCCAAACGGGCTCAAATTGGAAACAAATGTAAATTTTAGGAAACGCAATATTACAAGTTAATTAAGGTTCACAACAATCAGAACCCTTGACCACACAGTTGTTACGCTGGTTAATAGTAATTCCAACCAAGTTTTATTTAACACTGACTGTAGTCTCGTTATAGGAGCTTTGGTGGAGTAACCCATGGGGTTGGATTTGAAGGGCGGTCGTCAATTTTGTTCCTGATTTTTAACCAAACATCTATACAGCTCAAACTTTGTACACAGTTGACAGTATTTAGAATTAACTGCAAGTCTGCGAAGTAGATATGTTAAGTATGCATACATAATTTATAACAGTAAAATGTTGCTGCTGGTCGTACTCGATAGCTTTATTTAAAAATACCGAAAAACAAGAAAAAGGTTTCTAGTTCAATTTCCTATTCTTGTATGACGCCTTTGCGATATTTTTCCAAGACATGGAAATATATTTATGAATCGCTAGCAAAAAAACTTGCTCTTAATATTTTGAGCAAACATTATACAGAATAGCGTGAGTGAGTCGATGTGTGGGACTATTTAATTGTCATCATTTATTATCATGAACTAATAACAATAATTTTTAAGTTTTTTCAACAATTACTCGTTCCTCTTATAAGTTTCACGTAAAAGTCACAATTTATTACCAAATTTACGGCTAGAATTACGGAAATGGAAAATATATAACACTAAATACCCCTTATACCAACACACTTAAACCTTAAAGTATTAATGGTATATTGTATAAATTGCACCATGGCTGGCTTTGTAGTCTTCTTTGGTTACTTAAGAAGATGCTACAGGTTTACCATGCCTGTTACTCAGCTCACAGCTACTCAAAAGAAGAGAGAAAAAAACTTATTAAAATTCAGTTCAGCAAAAGGGAAGTAATAGGCTCTGGGAAGTGGGGGATTAACCACATGATATTTCTCAGGCCGCAAAGGATTATTATTTGAACAACAGAAAAACGAGTCAATCAATAATGGATTCTAAATTAACCATTTCAAAGTTCCCAAAATGTTCTTCCTTGTACGGAAAAAAGAAAGGCACATTGTCATGACCGCACCAATAACGTGTGAGGGTATCTGTGTTGAAGTCTGAAATAACTTTTATCAACCTGATAAGAATCAAAGAACATGTACCACTATGACGGCACAAAGGATATATTTGTAAATTCATTTTAACATGGTTTTCTCAGCCGGAAGTATTTTCCACAATTACGTTCTAGATAAAGCACCGTGTATATTTGAAAACATAGTAATAATAATATCATTAATACACCGAAAAATTTCCATCACACTTCTGTGCCGTTTTTCAAAAGCTACAAGTACAACATGACAGAATCTCTTCCCGCTTGGGCAACAGATAGATACGGGAGGAGGATAAGGTTGGTTGCGCCCGGACAGAAGATAAAGTTAAACACATACTCAGCCTACCAACATGTACACACGACGACATACATTATCTACTGTTATGACTGTATGATCCGATCTTGAGTAGAGTATCTTTCTCATTTTTTCAGCTTTTCAAATGATGACAATGATGCATATTTATGAAATGCGGGATATATTCGCATCTGTCTCCCAACATCCTTCTATTCCTTCCCCTATAATCCTATATTAAGCTGATAGAACGTAACGACAAGAGAAAAAATGTACGTTTGCGCCTCTACCTCCTCCTACTCCTTTATTTTTTCAGATTTTGGTGTGTATCTCTGTATCTGGTGTGGTATAAAAAAATCCGGTACAATTTTTCATCATTTTTTGTATATTAACATACACACTGATGATAACGAGCATACATATATACTCCACTCCCTCCATCATATCATCCCATTATTTCTCAAATAATATGAAGTAACATAAATGTCTGTACTATTTTGGCGACTTCCTTCTAATCTTTCCCATGTGCACTTATCCGCTTTTTAATAGAAAGTTTGGTGTTCCGTTGCTGCATTATTATTAGGATTGGGAGCAGTTTCTTTTTGCCATGCCACAACAACAGCGTTAATGCAACAAGGCAACAACGCGTCTCTCTCTGCTGTCGTCGTTTACCCCAATGGCTTGACATGGAAGAAAGATTATTATGCAAAAATTCTATTATAGGAATAAGAACACGCAACAGATTTGGTAGTATGTTGCCGTAGCCTTGCTGATGCTATTACTACTAAAGCTACTAGCTGTTGCCATTTCCCTATTTTAAATGCTTTTAAACCGGAAAAGTTTTTTTTTCTCTCTCGGTGTTTTCATTTCTTTATTTTCTCATCTTCAGGTTTCCTTATTACTACAAACAGCCACCCAGACATATAGCAGAGCGCATGATAAATAATGTACTGAAGACGGGACTGACTGTGTGTTTGCATAAAAGAGTATAATATATGCTATGTTGATATGATTTGTGCTCGTTTCAGATTTTCTACTATCGTGCATACATTACCTTATTTACTACACGGCTAGCTATATAATATGAATCTTTTTCACTTTCAAAACCAAGACGTTCCTCAACAAATACTAGTACGCATTATATTATTATGAACATGTTTTATGCTACCTGACTCCTGACTCATTGCCACAAATGCCAGGCTATATAGGTTGAGTGTATAATAACGGCTGCATTTTGGGCGATGTATTCAAAAACATATTTTTAAAAAATTCCGAGATTCACTCTTCAAACTAGAGAAAATAAAACTTGTGGAAGTTGTCTGAAGGAGGTCTTCTTCATCAAATTAAAGTTTTACTGGCATCATACTCAGCCTAAAAATCCCAAAAAACTGACTAGGTATGTAAATTGCCTAAAGCTTAATGGGGATTGATGATGAATTGAATTTGACCCCAACTGGAAGCCACAGTTATCAACCAATCTGGCTCAAAACTTGGTACACTTATACATGTACATACAATACAATGTATCTGTGTATTAAATTTTAAAGTCAAATTGTTAAAAGTCAAAGAAATAAAAATGGGTCTGTTGTTTCTACCCCAAGGGGGTGTTCTTGACATGTCATGTTGAAATATGTTATAGTCCTTGTCACTACAAGTCGATTAGCGAAAACCTCATTTTAAACCGATTTACTGTTTTAAAGTTAATAGCTTTAAGTTATGGGCTAAACAATTTACATATTTTGCCGTCCCCTGGGGGTCCATGGGGTCAACCAATTTGGGCCAAATTTTGCAAAACGTTTTAACTTCCTATTATCTATTTACATATATGTGGGTGGATTAAAATATAAAGGTCATTCATTGATTTTACCCCCAGGTTGACCCCAAACCTTCATTTTCGAACTCATTCAAGTTATAGTCCATACCTATTGTTTGGTGAAAACAGACTTCGAATTTTTTTGAGTTATCGTGCCTATAGACACCACCTAGTAAAACTAATAGGTCTTTTAAGAAGACCTATTAAAGAGCAGATAGCGAAAAAAATCACGACTTTCTGCCATTATTATGCTAGTAGAAATAGTCAGTAGTAGTAGTAGTTGTAGTGGTGTATTAAAAAAATAAGCAGAAATAACGTAACGCATTTTATAAATGCTTACAGAAACACCAACTTCATCAGCAGCACCGCCACATAATCGGAGAGATATTTCCAATATGTTACGTTATGATGATGATCATAATGAAATATATATATGTAAAAGGTATGTGTAAAGAAAAGGATATGTACCTATGTATCAGGCTTGTTTCGTTTTTTTATCTCTCTCTCCCTCTCTCCTCTTTTTCACTTTTGCGAGAGGAGGAGAAGAATATGCTATCTTAAATAAACTCGCATAAATACCTTGTCATATTTATTTTTAGAAGGAGGAATTCCAATGCTGACGATGAAGAAGAGTCTGTTGCCGCTCTGCTCACACTAATAATATGTAATATTACTGCCGCTGCTGATGCTGGTGGTGATGTTCGTCGAAGTTGAAAAAAATCGGTATCGTCATCATGTCCGCTTTAGGGATATTATATATGAAGAAGCTGATAATTATGAGTCCTTCTTTCTTTCTTTCTGGATGAACAACCATCGCTTCCTTCCTTCCGTCTTTCTTTCCATTCGCTCGTGTGACGGTTTCAGTTCACCATCATACCATCCAAAAAATCCGTCCCGTCGCCCGTCTTCTGTTGCCTTTTTGCTCGTGTCTAGTTGTCTTGAGCACAACACTCGCCTGCTCTTTTTTCTCTCGTTTCCCAAGTAATTAATTACTATACTATTACCCGTTTACAAAAAATTATGCTTTTGTATAATTATCACTATCACACACATACACACGCTCACATATTTTTTATATATATTGAAATATTGTATAAATACATTTTGTGCGCTGCTTGATTAAGTTTTAATTAAGTTTCCCTTCGTCGTTGTTTGAGACACGTTTTACAGTAATATCATCAAGGTCGTTAAGACTCTTGTTGTTGGGAAAAGATTGAACGGAGGATACTTTTACTTTGCCGGCTTTTTACCATTTTCTTTCTGTATACAAAAAGTGATATTATTCCTGTTTTCTGTAAACCTCTCTCGTAGGAACAGTTCCTTCCAAAACCCAGAATAATGTCGGACGAAGAGGCATACTCGTAAGTGTTGTGTTTTTTACAGTACAGTACATTCTTTATTTAATTATAAATACATGCTATAGGTATCTAATAAATAAATAGGTAATACATACATACCTAATTATACCAATTAACAAACACAAGAACAAAAAAAGACTTAACAAATTTCTTTCTATTGAAACGTACAAGATCGAACATAAAATGTCTAAAAAAATGGAAGGAGTACTGGAGCGATAAACATAGCAGCCCATATGGCAAATTCATATAGTGTTTTTGAAGTACGTTGTACGTTGCCATACTGGAAGGAACATACATATTATAGCATAGCAAAGCGACAAAAAAATCAGCTCTTATTGTCAGTTTTAATTCACCCTTTTTTAAATTTAATTTAATTCGCCTACCATTTCTAAATTAATTATCGTACCAAGTTCCTAGCTAGAATATGCGACGTATACATTTTTTACTGGCGAAAATTAACGGGTTGATGCGTTTCATTTGTCATACTAATTAGCCCGCTCTGTCGGGTCGTTAGTCGTTACATAAGTGTTGCTCTCAGAAAAAAGGAATACGTACATGAGGAGAATCTCGTTCCTTTAGCGGCAGCCACCCAGACGAAGTTTATTCGTGTTTGTTTTCTTCTCTTTGGCGACACTAGTGACGATAATTACTAATTGAAACACACACACCGTATTTCTTTTATTCATAGTCTGGATAAAAATAAATAAAACGTGTCACAATTAGGCAATAAATGGAAATTAGGGGAACATCTATCAGTGTGTTAGACAGATGACAGACAGTCAACAAAAATAAATGAATTATATATTTTGCTTTTTTGACAACAAATAAAACATTTTTTGAATTGCAAGTAGTACCAATCAAAAAGTCATCATCAAGTTCCATCGATTCATTTTTCAGCTTCCATCACTCCGCAATTGTTTATTTTGATAAAGACTTTGAAAGAAACTAACCCTAACGGTGAGTTTAAAAAAATGATAGCGTAACGATACATGAGTCATAATAAAAGTAATATTATTACCAAAGAAAGAGGAATCTGAAATCCAACAATGTATCAGTTTCGGGTACGGTCTGAATACAAATTAGTTTTTCATGATATCCATCCTTTAAGAAAGCAACATTACGCCAATTCTAAAAACAAACTGCATAAGGGAGTGTATTTGGAACAGAGACAGACAGATTTTAAAATTAAACCGTACTAACAATTGGACGAGGTGGGTATATTATGAGGCATGCCTATTGTTACCGGAAACACGACACGCCATCATACTCTTGCGATACTCTTGTACCATTAGTGTTTGCGTCATATCCTAAGCAAAAAACGTAAATGAAGCAAGTGGCCCACGATAAACCATTCGTTTTTAATTTGCTTTTTATATTTTTTAAAGCTGAAATAAAATCGTTTGGGTGTTACAGAGATAACTTGATACTACGTCATTACCATCCGTCGGTGTAATTTAAAAAAATTATCCAATAGTATGGTGTTTGTGCACTGTGTATGTATTTATATAAACATTCCATGCCATAAGGAAAACAATTTTATCATCCTGTGCCAAAGCAACGCCAGTTTTCCTGATTTGATTCTCCTCAACGAACTGAACTAAGTAGACTTTGTGCGTTTAATGTCAAATTGGTACCCAAAGTATAAACTAAGTACACATTAAATACACGGCAGGGTGACACATTGTATAAAATGAAATGTGTAGACACTTCTTCATGTCGTGTCACTGGATTGAGGCCCTGCTTTCCATTTCCTTGACTCCCATTTCTGTTTTCTTCTGCTGGTGGTGATGGCGAAAAGCAAGGATGTACGCCGATTAGAAGAACATTTTATATATAACAAGCCTATTTATGTATGTATGTCCTTGTTGTTTTATCTTGGCGTTTTGTTTGTTTCTGTTATACCACCACCACCACGCCACCAAAGTTGTTACAAGCTGTAAAACTGTTTTTGTTCCTTCTACACGACTCACTAAAATCTACACGCGTTTAAATTCAAATAATATGCTTGCTACTTCCAAGTAAGGCAGACTACAGAAAAAGAGACAACAGTCTCCTTGGATTTTCTGTTTTTGCTTTTTCCCATTTTACGCCTGCATAAAAACGAACAAACGTCGTCATTCATTACGGTTTTGCCTACTACCAGGACGACAACGACTACTGCTGCGACTACTTTTGATTTTTCATTTAGTTAGAGTCTTGTCTCTCATTCCACTTTCCATCCACTCCAAAACTGAAAACAGCATGTGATATTGTATGATACACAAGCTCTTGATTCTCTCATTTCATTTCCCTCATCCACTGCCAGGGGCTTTCCGTTTTTCCTTTCTTGTTTGTCAGAAGTGGATCTTTATATGAAAGTACCTAAATTGTAAATATAGTAAGATAAAAGTATTTTATCATCGTATCATCACAATCATCATTATCGTCAATAACAAAATAACAAATAGCAGAAAAGCAAAGACAAAAAGTAAACCACATCTGTATAATTTGAAGTTGTAACATTTTATTTAAATAGGATATAATATGTAGAACGATTATTTTTCATTTTCTTGGGTTTTCTCATTTCCTTTTATTGTCGAGTTTCATCATTATTGTTCATATCCTTCAAGCATTAAAGGAACCAACAAATTTTGTCTCTCTGTTGGTATTATTATGGGCCAACAATCAATGAAACGTCCAAAGTCCCATGGGTTTTATACGGGACTTTGCTTTTTGCAACGCTTGCACAGCAATAGGGACACGGCCCCAGGTCTGTATATTATAATATGGAGGTAAGATCCTTCACTGGTTTTTGTTTGGGATGCGTTGTAGCTAAAACTTATTTGCGGAGTGATACCAAGATTAAATTTATGGATGAATGCTACGGACAATAATTCGCAACAAAGTAGTGTCTATCATTCGCAATTCTCATAGATATGCTACAACAGTAGCAGTGGCATATGGCAGTACAATAGAGCGATTCAGTTGAGCATCTACAAGTTTAGCCTTGTGACATGTAGTTGATGACTTTTTCTGTCATTCCGGAAAAATATGAACGACTTTTGTAGAAATGACGTAGGAATTTGTTGAAGGAACAAAAATGCTAGATTATATGTGGGTGAAAGGACACAATTATTCAAGTGAATCGCGCTGATTGCTGATTGAAATGGAAATAATACGTCATAATAAACCTGGTTGAGTTATCCGTTCCGTTGGCGTACCCCTAACTAGTTAGGGCGTTTTTTTTCAATTTTCTTTGTTAAATTTTCTGTTCGAATTGCGAACTGGGAAAATATAAATATACACAAATACACAAGGTACCTTCTGTCTGTCCAATTTCAGTAGCGCATCCTCCACGATCTCTCAAAATTCAGTTCCAAGTTCCAGTACTGAGAATATTTGAAATTTTTGCCATAGTAAAAATCGCTGTTTCCCCCAAGGTCTACTCAAATTGAAGTTAAGAAGGAAAATGTAGGTTTACTGCTCCCATAACATAGATGAACTTAAAAAAATACTTTCTTTGAAATCTCGCCAGCCAAAAACATAAACTACATATTCACGTATATCTCCACTCAGTAGCGTAGCATGACAACAGTTAAAAAGAGACAGTGGATTATAACAGAGAAAACTCAAGTTCCAAGTTACCCCATTGATCCCTCATTTCCCAGCATTAACAGTTGTTCCTACTATTTTCCCGACCAGGTAAAGCAATGCAATGAGTGTAATATCCTGATGAGCAGGAATGTGACTATATAGGCAACGATATTGATATTGGTAACAAGAAAGAGAAAAGTATGAGCTGCCGACTATAGCAGAACTACGTCTGTAGGTATTTAACTTTTCAGCATGTTACACAGCGTTTTACTCTTTTCCCCCACATATGCATCAAGTGTGATGTATCATCAGAATGGCAAATTGGCGAGTTTCCAGCTAATAAAACAGCTTGTAGGAATTTACTACCTCGCGAGCATTTGTATCAATGGAGCATTATATAGCCACCTAATTACCGCACGTAATCAATCTTCCCGAGTTCCAACGTTCCCGTTTTACCCCACACATTTAACATTGTTTTTTTTTACCTGAATTGCAACAACAACTCTCTGGTTAAACGAGGAAAAAAAAACTTCCAACTATAAAAAACACGGCCTTCCAAACACCAACGAATGTTTTTTTTTTCCTCCTACGAAATCGCATAAGAAATCCTTTAGTGTTTTTACAGAGAGGCTTGATCCCACTAAAAAGGAGGGTTAAATGCCTCCTCCTTAATAGTAGAAACAGTAATCATCCTGCTCACCACCTCTTTAAAATGAAGCGTGGAATGACATAATTTTTCTCTCTCCTGATTACATCTAAATCGTCTTGATATCACTAGATATAACTGTATGTGCCGAAGGTTATAAATCAGGGGCAAAGATTGCACTACATACAGTGCCACGTTGCGGTGGGTATAAAACGTGGTAGGCAGTACGCATTCCCCTCTAATAATATTAGTTTTGATAATATTCAGCCGGTTATTTCGTAAAAGTATTAAACAGTAGTACTAGTAATATCACTGGTTAAGCTACATGTACATACATAGAGGCTCTAACGCCAACATTTTTGGAGCATCTTGTGTTGGTGGCAAACTGTAACTTAACAAGAAAGAAATGATCAGGATAGTTGCAGAGCCAAACGACCAACAACAACGATTCTATTCATGTCTCTAGTCTTTCGCTTTCTCGTTTCAAGTAAGAAAGCTGATCGGTCGTTCGCGTACAAGTCTGGGACCTTTTTTTTGCAGTGTACGCAAAGTATACAGCCGTAATAAGGAGCAACTGGTGATATACCCGTAATATTATTCGCTCTCATTTCGTTCCCAACAACTTTACTCGTTTTGTGTAGGGCTTTTGATCTTCTAAAACGCCTGTTACGTCGTCGTCGTCTATCTATGTGCTTTTAAAAAAATGAAATGGAATCACTTATGCCTAAAAGCATCAATGATGATGATGATGACGATGGAGTTGGTGAAGATGATTAATAGATTTTTATAAGGTGCTTTTCAAAAAAAAACTACAAGCACCACACACTACGGTGCTGGTTTTTAGTCATGTATAAAAAAGTGTGCAAAGAATTAACGTTGTGTCCGAGTAATTTTTTTTACATTTTCTACCGTGTTTTCAACACATCCGTACAGATAGAAGGTCAATACAAAACGGTTTTCAGGAGACTGACCGTGTATTGTACATATAAGAGTCAGTAGTTTACTAGCGTCGTATTGTACAATAAAATTTTTACTTGCCAGCCGTGATATGTATCACATACAGAATTTATTGAAAACGGAAAAATAAATGGTGTTCACTCTGAAGGGAAATGTGTAGTTTAATGACGTTAGTCCAAGTACACAAAACATTTTTACAGGATTTTCCTCGGAAATCACCCAATATGGCGTGGAGTACAAAAGTTACTATCAGAGTACCTAAATATAGATCGTTCCCAGTTCCCACTGAGAATTTCGCGAGCAGGGTATTGAGGCACGTCAACAGCAACGAATAGAGAAGGAAGAGAGCTTAAATATTACAAAAGATCGTACTGCACACTGCTATTTCCATCTAACACCAGTAAACTATTTTATTTTCATGAAAAGATTTTTTTCGCTGGTAGTGACAATGAATTCAGAGCAAAGATTTTTTTTTAGGTAATATTAGACACAGTATCAGCTTTTTTGCGTCGACGTTCCATATACTATACAATACACGAACATCATATTTGTACCGGTTTGCTATCTCTGCTCATCTTTTCAAACCAATATCCGTTTCCACGACAAGATAGTTAAATACGTCGATGGTTTGCATTCAAACACAACAGCAGAGGATATGGGTATGATAGACAATCCACTATGCATATATTTTTCCCTTTTTATAACCGTCACCATTTCCATGATACAGTTTCCCCAGAAATTTTTCTTCTTTTTTTTATGTTCTGTTCATAACTAAGCAAAACATTCATCATCAGCAACACGTCAGTGCAAACTTTAAGAAAACTTATTGCGCCCCATTATATTTTCTGCACATTATGTGCCAGTGTGTGAGTTCGGAATCATGTAGATACCGGGAGAACGTACACATTTTCAAACGATACATGTTGTAGTGGATACGAAAAAATCGTCTATCTATGCCTTTTGCAATATTAATGGGCCAAGTGATGCGTGTATAGCGTCGTATAGGCAATAGGCACCAAGTTATGAGCTCTCCCTATGGTATATAGCCCTGGCTTTTTACCACCACTGTTACGTTGTCTACGGATATACTGCAGTCGGGCTAAGCAATTAGGACAGTTTGTGTTTCTGGTCACTCTCCAAGATTATGACTGACTTGTGAGTTGGGATCATCATGTGCAATGAAGAAATGGTGCACGGTGTTGGTAGTGGCTAATCAGTGAAACTGGCGGAAATGTGGAACATGACGCAGATGATGATACTAGCTGTTATAATATTAGTTTCTAAGACGATGAACGATTATATATTGTACAACAAGATGTGGGTGACGGGAACGCGACCACAGTATGTTTACTTACATCAGGTGCGGTGTTCGCAAAGAAACTACTCCAATGCAGTAGTAGCAGTAAGCGAAAGTGGAGAGTAGAGTAATAAAAGTGTAGATGTAAGGAATTCAGAAAAACATGGTCGTATACTGTTGAGTCATTTTTTTGTGGTGGAGGGGTAGTAGTGAGAGTCCCTAACGAAAGGCAAATGCATAATATGTATGCAGGGTGGTAAGCTGACCTGCTGCAAGTAAGATGCTGGTAGACAGACGTAGCGAAACATGTTGGGAAAGAGCGAGGGAAAAAATTAAAATGCCGATAATACACTAACTTTGATCCGCACGGGTTCGACATAAAAAAGAGCATTAACGACGTAATGATGTGATTTTTACGACATGGGAGTGTGAACATTTAACATTTATAGTTGTACGTCTTATTATTATTGTCAGAGGCAAGTTGAATAAATAATATTAGCATTTTAGGACCACCCACCGACCACTATTATGGCAGCACATATGACATAAAAATAGACGTTATGTAAAATTTTAATTGCGGTCTATAAGGCAGCGCGACGACAACGACGAGAGGAATTTGAGTGTTCTCATATAAAAACTGCTTCATAAATAAGAAATCAGCGAGAAAGCTGGCGCACACATGTTGCCACTGTTACTATTACTGTTGCGAGTACACCGTATAAAACGGGACGCAGTTCAAAAAGAAACTCTTGAAATAAATCTCTTTTTTCTTCTTCAAAACTCTGGAGAGATAAGTAAAAGTACGCCGTCAAATAAAAATTCTTTGATTGTTCAAGTTTGAACGAAGCGGTTATGTCGAGCAAACGTGGTGAAAAATACGCGTTGGTAGCACATTTTTTTCAAAAAAAAAAAAGTTTAAGAAAAAGTAACCAAGAAGAGGAATCTAAAGGTATAGATAATAAGTATCTGTATAGTACTTGGTAACTGGTAGTATATAAATGAAACTTTCCACTTTGACTTTTCCCCTTTTACTTCACAACCGGTGTACTATCAAATTGGGAATAAAGGGCTCAAATGATCAAAGTGATGAGAAATGGATGTCAACGCTCAGCTTTGCCGCATACTTGAACAAGTTTCCTATACGAACAAAAAGAAAGCAAAGAAACAGGAACGAGGAGCGGAAATTGTTAAAAAGCAAAACAAATTTTTCGATTTCAGTCGTTTTTGCTTGGTTTGACGGCTCACAGTGGTATGTATGTTTGTACTTAGGTGTAATACGATACCAAGAACATGGCTGTCAATATGCATGCATTTGATTTTGACCAGTTATACAGAACACAAAGAAGGAGAAACTCTATTATAGTCACAGTGTGAGACACAGTCAAACAAATACGTGTGGACTTGTACAGATAGCTAACGTTTCCCTAAAATAGTTTCTATTTCTCTAAGCCGGGAAAAATTCCACTTCTCCTTAAAAAAACTTTCATGTTCGTTGTACGCAGTATGTCATCGCATCCACGCTCCTTCCATATTTAAAAAGACTCCAGACCATACAAAAGATGGAACAAAGTAATTTGAAGGCACTATTACTGTCCTTACATTGTTATTCCCTGGAATCATCATAGGTAGTCATATTCTCATCATTTATTTAGCCAACTAACAGAGAACACTATATTGCAGTTAGGTAGGTATTATGTGTTTGTAAAATGAGGTGTCTTTAATCTGTGACTCTTTTTCTTGCTTTTTTTATTCGGCTCCGTTTCCAGTGAGGAGGAGGAGGTGGAAGAAGAAGTGTAAGTGTGAACATTTTCATCCTTTTGCTTTCTCTCTCTCGCATACAGTTTGTATGATGTATCTGTAGTAACCGTGTAGTGGAACAAGGAAAGATATAAAACTTTGTAATAATTCAATCTCCTTCTTTTTTCTTTCTTTTTTTACAGCAAGTAAGTTTCATTCTTCTATGTGATGATGATGACGTTGTCCTTGGGGAAATCATGACCTTCCAGGGGTTCTCTTTATCTACTGCATTTATTTTTTCTTTGTTCTACTTCATCTATCTTTTCTCGTAAAGTATATCAACACAATAATAGCATTTTAATATGCACACACAATACACACACAAAGTATAAAGACAAACCCCAGCTGCAAATATCATTTTTTTACCTGAGCCCGAGAAATCTATTGAAGATACGATACCGGCTCGTCTCTCTGCTGTGTAGACACAGTTGCAATTTAACTAGCACAAAAACACAATAAAATAGAGGACTGAGAAATCAGTTTGCTGCAGGACAGCGACTACAACATTACAGTAGAAAGGTGGCACACACGCAGCACAGACACACAGTAAGGCTTAACAGACACAGATGCACACACGACGAGATCCACTCACCCCTCACCAAACTCTAAACTTTCACGGCACGAGCAAAGTAAAAAATTAAGCTTTGTATTGTACGCACTATTACATTTTTACCTGTATTTTATGTCACTCGTATAATTTTATCCATTTCACTACTTTCACTTTAAAAAGAATAATACAATGCACAGCACACATCACAGGCCTGTTAATTATTTTCCAGGTCCAGCGCTTTACTAGTATCACAAAATTGTACACATTCATTCCAGTTTTGTTTATTCCTTTTGTATACACTTTTTTTGCTCTACTTTCATTTCCAGAGTACTTACTGGGAATTTATCAAAGAGGGAACTGTGTAATATAAGTAACGACATCATAACAAAGTGACATCAGAAGACCATTGTAGCAGTAGTGTGAAGAGAGATAATAATAAAATAATAACAATGATAAAAATAATAATAATGCTCACTGCTGTGACACACCAGCAGCAGAATCGCTCAAAAAGTGTTTTATTGACCGAAGCTAAGGTATTCTGAACACAGAGTATGTAGGTAGTAGGTAGGGCTATCTTAAAATACTGTTAGTAGCAGTTATTTGGTAGTTTACGGCTAAAAGATAAAAATTAAATTTTAAATATCAAGCTGGTTTATATCCAGAAGTTGCTCAGATATAAACCTTACTTGATATTAAAGTACAATGAGTAGCGGAAAAACAATTTTATTTTTAAAAGAAATATACATTCTTGTAAAAATATGTGAAATAATTAATTCTATTTAAGTAAACGGTTTTTATTTTTTAGTTGTTAATTAGCAGTTTCTATTTTAACTTTCCCAGTAACCGGTATGATCAAACTTTATTATTGTGTAATTGACCACAAACCTTCATTTTAAATAGTTTGTTTCATTTTGAACATTGGCTTTAGTGCTTATTTGTTCGGATTATATTATATATTTTTAAAACTATCATGTTGCTCGTAGTAGACGTGCACAATACCATGTCATGACAGTTAATTTATCATTTTTAAATCTTTTGTTTTTCAATTATCAAACCTTTCTTTACCCATCATCCCGGTAACCTCAACAAGCCAAAATAGAACGAAACTAAATGGCGGGCAGATAAAAATGAGTAGACGGTACCACATGTACCTTGTATGAATTAACTCTGAAAGAGTTTATTCGTGTCATCCCAAAGTAGAGTAATATTTAGATTAATTTAGATAAGAATTTATCCACGTCCTCTCGCGTTACATTTAGTCTCCACCTTATTCGTTGTCATTCTATCATACAATCACAAATATCAAAACCCTATCCGCACTTTGTTACATATATTTCATGTCATGTAGGTCGTCAAAATTTTCTGGGGTTTCTTTGAATTATCTTTTTTCAAACAGTTATCTGTCAATGCAATATATAACGGAGATGTTAAGGTTTTTACTCTAGTGTATTTCATTATATGTTATGAGATTTTTTTACAATTTAAACAACCAATTTTTATTTTCATTTCTTTTTTGTTTCAACATATGTTTTGGTCACCTTATATTTGCCATGCCATCTCATCTTCTGTCTTTCTACCTCCTGCCTTCTATTCTACGCTAAAAATTGCAAATTGCCTCTGTTGCTCTTCTTCTTCTTCTACTTCTACATCAACCCCTTCAACTTTCAACCAAAATACCAAACAAAATATTTTTATTGATTTTTTTCTTCTTTTTGCAATTTTTCTGTGATGTTGTGTTATTCATTGCACACGCACATACATGAATCATTACTTGACCCTTTGACCTTTCCTTTATCGTTATTTTTATTATTTTCCCCATCTATACTTCTTTTGTACATATAAATGTGAACTAAATGTATAAAATATGTATAATCTATTATCACTTGTTTTTTCTTTCTTCTTTCTTTCGTTTCTTTGCACATATGTACGTATGTATATATAATATATATCCAACTTGACAACTTCAAATCTTTTTAATTTTTGACCCCGTCTCTCTTTTTTCTGACCTCTCTCTCTGTATCTCCCTCTTTGCCAAAAAACAGAAAGGAACCTGAGAGGAAGACGTAAGTTTTTCTTTAATCAAAAAACGATCCTTATAACAACCGCTAACCCACAACGAGAACCATAACAAGAATAAAAATATTAATGAAAGTAATTGTAGTTGTATTGGATGGATGAACGAAAAATTAACCAAGAACGAAATAAATACCAGACAAACGTATTTTTCACTCTCAACTACTTACTTAATTACCGGAATGAGTTTTATGAATTCAATCATAATAACCAAAGTCATTACAATTTCTAATGAACTTTACCACATTTTTTGTTCCGTTAAAAATTAATAACCAAGTTTGTAAAAATACATATAAAAGATATTGTATGCGCTGCATATTTCTAACCATGTCCTTTTAAAACAAAACAACAGGAATGCAACTACTTAGTTTCCGTGTCCAATAAGTTCGATGATGATATACGATTATCTTGTTTAAAGATTTATCTTTATTAAACACGAAGTTTGATATTTATCGCTAGCCGTGCCTGATTGTACATACATATTATGTACGCAAATATTAGCTTCCTCTTTGATTTATTGTTGTCGACCTATACTAAAGTAATGCTTTCATGATAGAAACTTGACAGAAAAGAACCACTTCATTTTCTCAACCGTAGTCACAGGTAACAGCAAGTTAGACACCACAACATGAATGTAATTTTGTAGGATTTTTCTGCATAAGATTTACACTTTTCTTAGAAAAGAAGCAATAAATAAAACAATTTACGGTAATAGCTTGATCCACACAGTTCTCATATATTTTTGCTTTAGTGCAATATGTATATCCTGTTTTTACTATGTAATCGAATGCCTTACAAAGAATTTTCTAAAATACTTTATGAAACAGAGAGGTGACACAAAAATGTTGAAAACACACATAAATAATTTATTCTTATTACTGTTCCCGATCATCTCCAGAAAAACACTCGGTTGTGTCATTTTAATATGTTGTCTGTCGCCCAGAGGGTAAAAATGAAAAAAGCCTACTCTGCATTTGATAAACGACATTAGCGAGATCGATCCTAGCCTCGTCGTCAGAAAGGTGTACTAAAATTAGGTATTCACAAAATAAATTGATTTGTTTCTTATTCTTATTATTATTATTTTTCTTTCTATTTAAATGTGACTTTGAAATGGTTTGACCCCTGATATGACTATTTTATTCTGCTGTCGCAAATTGTTATCATATCCCTTATTCTGTTTCTTTGACCCATCATCACCACCGACAACCATTGTTGAGTTGCCAATCCCACTACCTATGTATGCTCATTTTCGGCGTGAACCGTGTGAAACCCAACCCACCAAGGCATTTTTGTAATATACAGAGATGATAAAAGACGAATTTGCGATAAATGAACTATACATATACGTGTATATATATAACCTTTAAAACACATCATCGCTGAACTTATGACCAGTTTTGTTTACACCATAAAAGCAATTAGGACAACAAAAAAAGTATTGCCTAGCAGAGAGAAAACTGATTGTGAGACATTCTCAAGTAAAATGTAGGTATTGTGTATCTGTAAATATTGAATACTTTTTGGGTTAAAGATTTATGGTAATCTAACACTGTAAATACAATAGTATTCTATGTAAATGGTCAAAAACGTAGTTTATTTGTCATACGTATTATTATAGCTTACATTACATGCCTGTTTGATATGGTTATCCGGTATATAATCCGCCATTAGCCAACCCTTCAATTTTAATTATGTAGCAAATTTACTAATTGGTTGCCATCCTTGTACAGACATGTTTTTGCACTGATTTTCCTCCCTCTTGCACTCGATAAAATTTAAATATTTAATATTGATTCATATAAAAGTAAACAGTAAAAACTAACTTTGTTTGTAAAGGAAGTGATCGTTTTTTTTTCCTTTTTCAAAATTAGCGTAGCTGCTCGCGTAGACAATAGCAGGACTGTGAATGTTGAAAGACTTTAGTTAGTTTATTTAGCTCTGCAAAATCGGAATGCACGGGCATGTTCTTAGGCAAAAAATGTGAGCAATTATACATGTACAACTTGTCATTCTACATAACTGGGATTGCCAAATAGTAAATATTTTAGGACGAGCTTCCAGCTAGGTCTCAAACAATTTATTACTTACTGAGATTTGACACCCTTTCCCTGAATTGATCACGTTTAGTGCGTAAATACTTATTGACCAATATTATCGTCATCCCGGCCGTTAAGGAGTAAATGAGAATTTTGTAATTAATTAATAATAACTGCTTTCAACAAACATCTTGATGATGCAGAAATACTGCAGCAGTTTCAATGTCTATGTATTTTTTACCTAGTTTTCTGTTTTGTTTTCGGTTCTTCCCATTTCTGTTGATTTTGTTGAGAGCTTTAACCTTTTGACCAAATTACCCCATCACTACTACTGTTATTGTAAATTAAACACCTGGACAACGCTGGACAACATTGAGAACTTCGTTTGCTCATATAAATTTCATACAGCTACAGTGGCTAATTTAAATCAATTTTAAGCTTACAAAATGCCAGTTTTGGACCCATTTAACAGAATCTTTTTGTGTAATGGGAACTGGTTGATTGTTAAGATTTCTTATGTTGTCCAGCCACCACTCGCCCGCTGCACTATATTTTATTAAAAGCATGGCAATAGTTTTCAAGCGTACTATTTCGTCTGGCATGGCATTCATTTCGTACTATTTGTACGATCTTTTAAAGCCAAGTCATTAATTGTTTGTGATGTCCTCTTAGGGAAGAAAAGGGAGAGGCTGAGTTTATCAAAGTAAGTAAAACGAAAATTGAAAAATGAAGAAAAATATAGACGCTTTATATATGACTTGGAAAGTGAAAGCTATCTCCAATTTTCTGCACGATATGTTAAAAAGTCTTGTTTTGTTGACAGAGACAAGAGGCCAAACGATCTGACTTGGATGAACAACTTCGTGAGTACATTGAGGAATGGCGAAAACAGAGGAGGAAAGAGGAGGATGAACTTCAGAGATTGAAGGAACGCCAAGTGAAGCGAAAGGTACTTTCCTTTTTATCTATGAACAGATCTGATGAGATCCTGGACTTAACTTCATATGAGATATTTTTATATATTTAATCAATTGTCAATTAAAACGATTATTTCGACTATTAGGCTGTCCGGGAGCAAGAAGAGAAAAGGCTCGCGCAGAGGAAAAAAGAGGAGGAAGAGCGCAGAATGAGAGAACTTGATGAAAAGAGACGAGCTGATCAAGAGGAAAAGTTGCGACGGTTGGAGGAAGCGGAAAAGAAACGTCAGACGATGATGGAAGCCCATAAGCAAGCCCAAGCTGGAAAAGGTTTTACGGCTGGAGCTGGAGGAAAGGCAGACTCTGGGGTGAGCTAAGCAAATCAAAAAGTTTGCTCCACTTTTCTCTGATTTCGGTAAAAGGTTGTACAGACAGGGGTGTTATTAAAATACTTGGATAAAAATATCGTCTAGTTCGGTGGAGGCATTGAAGCTGCCAGAGCCGCAGTTAACTAAAAACTTGTCGTGAAAACGTAACATTTTCATGGCCAACTGTTAACAGATATTTATAGAGGACTACTAAAATTCCTTCAAAATTTGATCAATTTATTGTGCATTTTCTATTATAATGCAACTTGTTGATTTAATTTTAATTTTACGATCTTTCAATCGAATATAATTCTACAATTTTAGGAGTACTGTATCATTTCAAAATGGTATTAATGCACTCACTTTGTTCCAGCTTAAAGAGTTAAAAGAACGTCAAAGACAGCAGCTTCGGCAAAAAGCTATGAAACTAGGTTTAGAACCAGAGTAAGTTTTCAAACAACCAAGAAAGTCAATTAATTATTTATCTTTTATTTTTTTAATCAAAAACTTGATTTTTTTGGTGTTGCGGTGTTAAAACCAGTGCTTGAAGTTTACCTTGCCGCAAATGACTCATTTTTAAATCACCTTCAGTTTTTTAAGTTGTCAACGTCCAAGTTTGAGTGAAACAGAATGACTGATCGTGTACATCGTCCTCAAATTTAATGTTCTCTACGTCTTTGTTGGCATCCAACAATAATGCAACTGTCTTGTTTTTTTAACAATGCAACTATATCCTTCTAATGCTGTATGAATTTTCAGAACTTCGTTTACTCTACATTACACATTGTCCAAAACAAGCTCCTTAATCAATCCCATTTCGTACGAAAACATTTTCAATGGTTTTTCATCATGTACTGATGAATTTTAAACTTTTTATAGTTAAAAGAGTTGAAAGAACGTCAAAAGCAACAGCTGCGGCACAAGGCCTTGAAGCGAGGTCTTGACCCAGAGTAAGTACTGTGGAGAATCAATGCCTAACTATTCTTTTAAGATTGCACCATATCCCCTGTAAATAGTATGTTTGTTCTTATTTCAAATACTGTTGTAACGATTCTGTATTTTATCCCTTTGTTATCGCTCATTTCCATGTTGCATATTAAATATCCATATAAAGGAATGAGTAATACTGAAAAGTAACCAACCACTCGTACTTAACTGTAAATAAAGCACCTTTTAATTTAATTTCCCCCTTCTAAATATTAAAATGTGATTATGATAATATTGTATAAATCTAAAAGTTGAGATCAACTACGTATATGGCTACCACAGATAGTACCCAGCCGTATGTTATTATCAATAAATACAATTTACTCGTATTTTTATTTTAATACTTTACAAAATATGTAATAATGAACTGAGGATCCGTGTGTTCATGTTTTACTATAATCGGGCAGAACGATGCTAGAGTTTGTCAGTGCGTTTGCCCCAATATTAATAGTAATATTTTTTTAAACTTAATATTAATGGCCACGCAAAAGTGAATGACATTCAAAATGTTAAAAAAGCATTTCTAAATTACACTAACCAAACATAATTAATAATTAAATAGTAAGTAAATGCTTCGATTTCTATCATTAGTAGTTTATGTAATCGTTGACGTTAATATAATACATGTACACGTATGATTTTACTGCATGCAAATTTAAATGAAATGTGCTGCATTTACCGTATTCATTTTGAAGTGTTTTGTGATGTCATCTAACATAATCGTTTTATTGGAAACTTTTCCGTGAAAAGGTATTAATCAGTTTTTTATATTTTCACAGGGCCTTAACAGGAAAGTACCCGGTGAGAATTCAGTTTTAAAAATATTTAATATTTCCTTAAAGTTTATTGCTGACTTCAATGCTTTAAATTTTGTTGTAGCCCAAAATCCAAGTCGCCTCCAAATACGAGAGACGAGTGGATACACGATCGTATGAGGATAAAAAGAAACTATTTGAGGGTGTAAGTCTCTATAAAAGTATTTGTACCAAACGACTGAAGAGCCTTTTTTGTTTTTAGAGTCGAGTCCGATCATGTTTTTTTTAAATTTGTCCTTAGGGCATTGATGATATTAACAAGGAGGTCACTGAAAAGACTTGGAGTGACAATCATAAGGCATGGGAAGAGAGGCAAAAAGGTAGTTACAGAAATTACATATTTTAGTGTTATCTTGTTTTGAGGTAAAAAAGAATGACTTGATATGACATCAATAATACCAGCCAAGCTTCCCAAGTGGTTCGGAGAACGTCCAGGAAAGAAGAAGGGAGAACCAGAAACACCCGAAGAAGAAGAAGAAATTAAGGTATGCCGATCAAGTTATGATAGAATAACAAATAAAAATAAAACGAATATTTCCTTAGTTCAAAAAAAACCTTTTTATGTTTGATAGGACGATGTCAATGCCCCTCTGGATCTGGAGGAACTGGCTGTTGGGCTTATCCCACCTATTGTCGATGAACCTGACGAACCGGCTGCCGAAGAGGAGGAAGAAGAAGAGGAAGAAGAGGAGGAAGAAGAGGAAGAAGAGGAGGAGGAGGAGGAAGAAGAATAAGAAGAATAAGTACTTGTACCGTATATCGATTGGTATTTTGCACATTTCAACAGCAACAAAACATCTACAAAATAAAAATGCACTCTTCGGATTACCTTCTTTTACGTTATCGAAGCGTTCTTATGTCATAACTTACAGCCTGACGTTTGCTTCCCTCTTTTCTTTATGTATTATAAACACTTTTAATTTAAAACAATAAACACAATCGGCAAATGAGATCCAAACTGGTCGTTAAAAAATTGATTTCAGCAACACAGCTACAACACCGCCACTTGTAAATATAATTTCTTTTATTTTTCTCTCATTTCATTAATATTAATATTATCATTATTATTATAAGACGATTTGAAAAGGTTTGTTGGGAATTGTTTGCCACTTCTTATCTAAAGGAATATTCACGGGTATAGTTTTGGTTGTAGACGTGGTTGCCATTTAATATCAATTTTACAGGCTTCTAGTAGTAAGTAATATTATTTATATTTCAGTTCAAAATTTTATAAAAACTTGAAAAAAACACACTGAAACAGATATATAATTCTTCTTTAAATTTCCTAAAAATAACTATAGCGAGACAAACAAAACATCACTTTTGCTGGCACTCTAAATAATTTGTATATTATGGAACTGTAAGCGTTGTCTTTTAGTAAATGTATCTGTAAAGATCTATTGTAATAGAACATAGAAGTTTTTAAAGAAAAAACAGTGAGTTTGGAACTGCGGTAAGAATGAGTTTTTAAACAATATTGTGTCTGGTCGAAGGCTGATGATTACGCATGAAGTTTAACGACGCTGATAAATGAACAAGTTGTATAACGAACTGGTTTTTCCCTGGAAACGGCTTGTTTGGAGAAACACTAAAAATGCAAAGAATAAGATTATAAAGAAATATATATTCACTTTCAGTTTACAAAAATGTTATCAGCAAAAATTCACATACCATTACTGTCAACCTTCTTCTTGAGTTCCTCCAGAATCGTCGTTCTGACTGCCGTCTTGCGCGGCATTCATAATAGTGTCTTCTGCAAATTTGCTATTAACATCCTGAGACTTGCCTTCCGCTTCAGACTGGAATGGTTTCGGATCTTCTTCCGTTTTACTGTTTTGGTTAATTTTTGAGACGGATTCTACGTTATCACCCGATTGACCTACATCGTCAACAACAAAGGACTCCCCTTCGTCGGCAAGCATGTCCTCCAAACTATTTCTTTCTAATGCTGATGAGTAACTATCAAGACATGGTTCGAGAGTAGAGGCTACTTTAGCGCAATACTCCTCCCACGATTTGCCATGAAGGAAGCAAATCAGAATCACCTAATAAAAAAGTGTATGATGAAATAAAAACTATAACTATAGGGAAGACGATGGCGTTACTACTGGAAACTGTTACTTATTCAATTGCATACTCCTCAACAAACATACAAGTATGTTTTTAAACGTACCGTCATATTATCGCAGCCTAATCCCCCCATTTGGCAATCTGGAGACAAACATCTAGTCATCAGCTCCTCACAAACTTTCTCTGGTTCCATACGAGCTCCAAGACGATAGCGGATAAAATTTACAGCTTCCTGTTACAAGATTTGAAAACAAGATGAGCTTAGGTGGCATATGATTATGAATATTTAACGTGTTTTTCCATATAGTCAATTACGGAATTGGCGAGAACATCCCAAACACCATCACATGCCAAAACAACAAATTCCCAGTCTTCTGTAATGGTTCTCTGTTCAATGTCTGGAAGAGCGATGACCATTTGCTCTTCAGCCGGTTTGGAAGGGTTACGCTTGAACACAAAATCTCCCAATGCCCGAGAAAGGGCCAAATTTCCATTCACGCGATTATACTCAACCCAACCACCTGGGAATATATTAATAATTTATCGTATGTTATTTATCAACTGTTGTTTCGTCATTGACAAGCTATACAAATTACATATCGACAGTATAAATTCATGGTTTTATTAAGCTCAGAGCAATAACTGTGGCCTAAAAATAGTACCGGCGTCTTTGATCCGCATAGATTCCATGGGATTATTTGGTTTGTGGTCTGACGATAATGGATGATCCGTCCCTTTGATACAAGCTACTGCACGCGAATCTCCAACGTTTCCCTGAAAAAAGTATATACATGCATACAGCTCACCTACTAGCTTAACTGGTTGCAAGTATTACCAAACATTCTAATTCTAATAATGATAATGCAGTGCAGCATAATAAAAATATATGTATAAAATCAATTTCAGTACTATCCAATACTGTGGCTTACACAGTAAAGATGGTCTCCCTTGATTAGACATGTAATGGCAGTAGTTCCAGCCACTTCATCTCTCATCTGCTCATCCTTCATCATATTATTGTCGAATTCAAGGAATCCCTAAAGGTGAAAATGTTCAAGGTGCAATATTATGATTGATTCGATTTACTAGCATCAGCACTTTACATAAAATTACACTCTACAGTACACAATTACAACTTGCAATTAAATTTTGTGAGACATTACGAAAAAAAATCAATCAAGCTCATATTTCCACTATACCCGTTTCCCATGTATGTATATAAATTGATACTTCATGCAAATCAGTACAAGTACATACTGGCCTGTTGATGGTTAGCTTTTACTTCAATTAATTGATTACCTTTCTAAAAGCGGTGGCAATATCTCCATTTTGATACTCTTGCCTTTGTACTATGAACTTATGCAAGTTATTTCCTGCATGCTGAGCAACGGTTGCACCTAAAAGTACGTAAAATAAAGAAAAAGGATATTGACGGGAATTGCATTAAACTAATCATGTGAGTATATATATACATTTCTTTAAACGTTGTATAGAAAACAAAAGAAAAATGTGTACAAGATCATGACGTCAGCCTTTTACTCGCTTTAGCAACGTCGTGATTTCTGTAATTTGTCAGTACTACAAATATTACATTACTCATTACTTACTACTATACCAACCTCGTGCATAGCCAAGGAACTGTTTTGTTCTGAGTTGGGTAATTATCAGAATCAATTTGTACTTTGTACTTGTATGCGAGATAAAAATTCGTGACGAATTCGTACACAACACATCGGTGCAGTGCTACTCAAAATATTATATACATTGAAGCTTTAAATAACGTTTCAAGAATACCTCCATGACCGTCGTACACAGCAAAGAAGGCTGCGTCCTGATCGTCCGGCAGCGCTAGGATGTGTGTATGTGAATCCTCCATTGTCACACGCCATCCCTGCATGCAACTAGAACCCACCTACAAGAATCACCAAAAATCAAGCGTCAGCAATAAAATTGAGATTATGTTGTGCGGACAGATTGTTTTGCTAATTAATTTATAGCTTTAGCTATAACCTTTACTTGTTTCAGGCTATAGATATAAAGATTCTTTTGTCCACCATTAGAATTCAAACGTAGTATCTAGTGACTTCAAAGTCATTCAACAACTGATTACCTCTATAGTGATGAAACACCTTCCATTTTCTACATAACGGAAAAGCAAATAGAAGTTGAAATGCACTACAATCCCTGCTAAAATTAGTCCCACATACAACTTTAAATATATAGCCCATATCCAGCACACATATTACTGCCAGTCTTTTTGGCTTTAGGTAACTACGCGAGTTTCAGTTTAGCGCCCATTACCGCTATTACGCAAACGACTATCAGGGAAAGAAAATTCACTATTAAAAGTAACTAAACCCTAATCAACGCACAAAAGTTGCATCTATCAATTCTCGTTTAATTTTAATGCTGATAACATGAATTCTGAACCTTACAAAATGTCTACTCTAAACTATTCAGTACTCCTATTGTTAGTACCTATCCCGATCTCCATCTTTATTATTAGAATTTTTATAACTGTTCAGCCAACTTATGACTTCTTTACCTTGTAGAGAGAATTCTGGCAGGAAGCCGACTCCTTCGCAGTTACTGGCTCTGAAAGCGTTTGACCCATTGTTTCCTTCTACCGACACCTTGTTCGGCAGTAGCAGCATGCACTACACAACAACAATCTGCAATCAACAGTGCTGCTAAACCTAATGCTCGTCTTGTGACTTCACTCTTGACCACGATAGACAATAAAAATAGTAATAATAATTCACACTTAACAAAAACAACCAACAATGCAACTTCTACGTTGAATCTTGCTGTTGTTGTTGGTAGAACTCTTTTTAACTTAAAATACTCCCGAGAACTTCAGCTTTAAAAAACTTGGTTTTTTCTCTGCAGTAGAGACAGGCTCATAATGATATTATTATTATATTGCAATAATAATAATCATTATCATCCTTACAATCAAAATGATGAGGGTAATATTCTTCTTATTATAAAAATTGTTTGTCTTCCTCCACTTGTACTTCTCAACAACCAACTAAAAAACTCGACTCGCGCACACACTACACCACGACGACCAACCACACTACTTCATTTTGTTGCTGCAGCATAGCATCAGCATAGCACAGCTCAGTTACTTACTACTACTACCGTAATCGTACTATCTTCACCACCACCACACAACCACATATAGAGTAAGTATTACTAGTAGGGCAGTCAAATTACGAATCCTAGAAAAGGTACAACAGTATTGCATTAGTTGTACACATAGTAACACAGAACTAGGCGAAATATTAGAAATGCACAGAAGAAGCCACTTCTCCTTTTGGTTGCACTGTTATTATTACTATTAAAAAATTATTGAATTGAATATTATTATAGCTGTGTCAAGTCATCGTGTATCATCATCACTATCATCATCATCACCATCATCATCATCACCATCATCATCATCAGCAGCAGCAGAGTATCATGCATATTTCTAGAGAAGAATAGACAAACTAAACGACAGAATGAATATCATTAATATGATCGTATAATCATGCATCGTCATCTCACGAGACACATGATTTTCTCCTTTACTCGATGCTCTACTGCTATGATAAATGGAATATGGAATAAAAAGTAGTCAGTGGTAGTTATTTATACACATTAGGTTGTCCTGATACTGAAAATTGTTTGATGGAGAGATGATTTTAAGTAGAGCGTAATTTCAAACGTTTCGGAGGATGGAGGATATTTTTATAGTAGTAGTCGAGAGTATAAATGAATATTGCCTATTCCATATGCCATATATCAACCCTGCTTACAGTATGGGACGGGACGGGATAAACGACAACAACGACGAACACATCGCCTAGTTTGCAGTCAGTCTGCATATTCGTGGATAAAGGATGATGCAAATACTGCTCAAGGCAGACAACTGACAACACAACATAAAACCATCCGTGTGTAAATGGAAGTTCTATGTTAAAAGAGATAAAGGATAAAATGATGCACATATTAACATTTGAACCATACTGTATAATATTCTTCCTTCATCCTTCTTTGCATATAATACGCAATACGCATCCGTCAAAATGTTCAGATGGATGCTTCGTGTAAAAGCATTTTATAGGATGTTTTGTTGTCTTTGTCTGTGGTATAGTTGTAGTAATAATCGTTACGTTGGTTGATTAGGTTCCTAAGTGCTTGGGTTGGCTGCTGCTACTCAACCTTTTTTACTTACCACTGCACTGACACATGACACAGCGAGATAAGGATGAGACATATGGCATATTGTACTGAGTAACATAGCTGTGAAGGGTACCGGTAATGGTCATATAGATGCCGGGTGCTTTTAAGTCCTCATACCCTGTGTGTTCTGGATCGTATACTACTACTAAACCGTTTTAGAACACCGTGTACCAGGGATACTTAAAACGTATCTACATAAAGTGTATAGATATAGATATATGGGGGTCACCAGGTCACATGCATTTACGCTTGCATGTTCACTTGTACAGTATCGACGACGCTACGGAACTTACATATCTGAGTTACACTCATCTCGTGAACTTTCGTAA
>JAHZNB010002170.1:0-21507 GCA_027744295.1 Callyntrura guangdongensis | reverse complement strand
TGCTGTATGGGTAATTTTTGCTGTGGGGATATGTACATGTTTGTTTGAGTGCGTAATTCTCAGTCTTCCTTGTTATGTCATGGAGCATCTTTTTCATACATTCTAAATGACTATATGTGAAAAACTATATGGTGAGCTAACAATTTAAAAAAGACGTGGCAATTTCCCTTCTCTTCTTAGCGTTTATTAGTTTCTGGACCTCTCTGAGAGTCTACGCATGCACAACAGCGCAACATAAGTAAGTGTATTTGATTGCTTTGTTTCTTAATGGGTAATATGACATAGGCGCATTTTTTTCTACCTTAGCAACGCTCCCGACGTAGATAGATAATTAAACAGCGTTATTTCAATTATCAATGTAGTACAGCAATGCGTGTATACCTTTTATACATGGTCGAATCTGTGTCATTCAAACACATTACAAATAAACCTACAAAGTAATAGTAGCAAAACGACGGAAGGAACCTATAAAACACTTCAAAACTCGCCATAAATCAGTGTGAAACTATCCTATATAACTTTGTCCAAACCTCTCTATAAAACACTCCAAACATTCCTTCCAACCAAACCACAAATACCAGAGATACACGCATATGACCATTGACCCCGCTGACCTGGAAATTCCAAAATCACTACCAATGGAACTTAAGGGGTGATGAACCAATTGGCGAAAACAGAATTACAAAATTCGAAACCGTTTTCGAGTTATCGCACCGACGGACAGACAGACAACGTGAAGTTAATAAGTGACTTTCGTCACTTAATAAATAGAAAATACAAGAGTACGTAACTATTTATTGCTTCTACAATAATCATCGTAAGTAGTATGCATTACTAATTAATTTCAAATTATTTACATATCTCGCTAGAATACAATTCAGTGAGCAGCAAATATTGTTAGCATAAAGCTTTGTTAACTACCTCATACAATGCAAGTGCGAATTAAACTTTTAACAGTACGCTCACTCACCTGAATATGGATCATTGGCTTATCCTGCGACATTATTTACCGGTAATAAATCAACATGCGCAAAACCACATTGACAGCTTAAAAGCTTTCTTTGCTACTTCTAGCAATGGCTGTTTCAAGAGTCAGTCTGCAAATGGACAACAATCGCACAATAGTTAGTATGTTTTACTGGTTTTTATCTAAACGCTATCTTCACTGGTCTCTTCCAATCTCTTTACGTTTCTATCGAATTACAAAGCCACATTATTACACACATGTACACAATTTTTCGACTTAACAACAACAAATTGGCAAAAAGCAACAAAATTAAATTTTGTATCCAGCAATTGAAAATCATTGTGAATGACTGAATTCCCTGGGCAGCATTTTTCATTATGCGTTTTATGTATGTTTGCACTTCCTTGAGCAAATATAAGCTGTTAAGCTGATTCATGTTAACTACGATATAAGCAATAAAAAATGTAAATGATTCAGCATGGCGATACTTCGGAAAATTTCATTTATAATTTAAGGCTGATGATAATGCTAACACTCCATTCCACTCCTCCGTCTTCCCATATACCAATTCCAATAATGACATTTTACAGGTTCTTTAATTTGAACTTAACCTTACATAAAACAGGAAAACTGTTGAGTGAAGAAGGGAAATTTTATGACAAAAATCTTTTTACGCGGAAAACACAAAAATTTTATTACTGGTTGTAGGTCAACAAGTTCCATGTTTATCAACATCGTTTGAAATTCTCACTTATTCGATTCAATTTTGATTAGGCCTTCAACAAACTCCATCAATATTTTCAATACAAAACAACACGTATACAACAACGTTAATGCTGTTTTAACAAGTCTACTATCGAGTTTAATAATCGTTGTTCCACTTTATACAGAGGATAAAGAAATTATGTGCAGCATAAACTTAAGTACAATCATTATCAAATTCGCAGAACTAGTGATCACATTTTCAACGTTCATCTATGACCAATCAACTACTGCGCTGTTGAGTTAGATAGGAAACATCGTGAATGATCGACTGAATAACAAACTTTCCAGGTAATTCTGTCATTCTGCCAAAACCTTTCTTACGTGCAAAGCAATCTATATACAAGCTGGTACAGCTATAATCTGGAAATTGCTGAACTAATGAACTGCATAAAGTTGTACTTTTAAAATCCTGGAACTCAAAGTCATCAAAAAAAGGTCATTGTGTAACGTATCGCTGCGCGTATTTATCATGCACATACTACAAAGCAGTAAAAACAGAAATCAAGCCATATAATCTTTATTAATATTAACATATGCCAATTTTCCCTTCTTAAGTATATTCAAATTTTGGTACAACAGAACGTATGATTTTTGTTTAACATAGACAATACAAAGCGTTAAAAATGGTGAACCTTGCAGTTTGTCAACTTACCATAATAAAAATGGACGAATTTTCCCAACACTGTACTATAATAACAGCAACTGCCGTCTGTAAATGTGTGTATGTGAAAAATCTAATTAGAAACTTCTGGTAATTTTTCAACAGGAATGCCACAACAAAGATGAAAGCTACATTATCTGTTTGTATTTCGTAAACAATTCACTCAAACTTACACGCCTTTTGCAATTAAACTCTCACAGCACCAAAACACACATGTAAACATAAATTAGAACTTTCCTAATGTGTTAACAAGTGGTACACTAGACTATAGTAGTGTAACTGATGATGATTACACCCTCTTTTCCAATTGAGCGACACTTTTAATATGATTTTTTTGCATAAACTTTAGTTTACTTTTAATATTTCGTGATACAAAACAAACCACTCATCCCTTCTGGATATTTCTGTTACTTTAATAGTTAATTAAAGATGGATATGCCCCTTTTCTCTCGTACTTGTTTAACCTTCGATTAAGGGAATCTTTAAATGAACCGAGTGTAAATCGTCTTAAAATGTTGCACATCTAATTGAAATAAAGGTTTTAAACTGTTATAAATGCCTCTGTGAAATGCGTACGATGACGATAATATTATCCACTAATAATAAAAACAGAAATACTACACGTATGCTGTTAGGATTTACTCATGGCGTAACGGGAAGAAGGTGGTGGTGGTGCCAGTGATGATAATGATGATGACAGTGATAGTAGAAAGTAGTTGTAGTAATACTAACAGTACTAGTCGTGAAGACAGTTGTAGCTTTTTGTACTCCTATAATGTAAGTGTACTAATGAACAGCCTGGCATTTCTTTTGTTTATGTATATAATGAAGTAGTTATAAAACGTAGCATATCGTAGTGTTTTCCTTTGTAAGTTGATCGAAATAATTTTATCATGTGTTTTTCCTGCCTTGAATAAGGTAAATGATAATACTAGTTTCAACTCACAGTTACGTTTATCCTAGAGCGTTCCCACTGTAAACGGATGTACATTTCATATAGTGATACCACTATTGCGACCAAGAGGTATTTTTTTATAGAAATGAACTAGCACCTAAAAACTTTCTTTTCATCCTAGGGCGCAAATGGTTCGCGCATGGATCCCGATCGATATTTTTACTACGACTACGATTGCATACTTGTGTTTCCCCATATTTGTGTGTGGCAGGCAGCACAACCAACCGACTGACATGTATATTTTTGGGAGAAGAGAGGCAGAGAAAGAGGGGGAGAAGGGGAGAGAGACAGAGAAGTGGTTGTCTTGATAAAACCAGCATGTATGGACATAGTTTGGATATATATTATGGTTTGGTGGTAATGGTGGTAGAGTTACTAGCCACCGAAGTACTTTGAAGCCAGCGTAAACTGCGGAGTACATAGTTGTAGGAGTGTGAAAGTTGGAGTATAATGCAATGAGTAGTTCCCATTTTCTCTTTGTTCCTACGCCAGGCATGTGTACATTCCTATCCAAATCTTCATATTCATCATCCTCGGCGTTGTCCATTATTCTCCCAGGTCTTGCTAGTAGTGAGTAGTGAGCATATCATAACATAGAGATTTCCGTTATAGTAAAGGTGCATGTTTCTAAAGAACGTAAATATGTGCAAATGTACATACGTATCTCACTGGGACAAAGTGTACTTACTCCACTTTCTCCAGAGTCCCTCTTATTATTTATGGGCTTGTCAAGGGTTCGACGATGTACAAAACATTGGTAAATATCGTATAATATTAAATAAAGTAGATAATAATAATAGTATACGATATTTACCAATGTATCGTATAATATTGCATCTACTATGATTTTTGATACTATAATTTGTGCAGGCTTGCCTGTTTCCTATGCAATAATAGTAATAAACTATGAGTATGAGTAGAGTAAGAGTACTTGTTTTTCTCTGCTGAAAAACAAGGTCCAGGTCCTCGATCGAGTTCTTTGCATTCTTACGAAAAATATTCGTAATACATCTTAATTGCCAAGTAATACAGGAAGTACTCCGCATTACACTGATTGTAATAAGCCACACAATGAGTGCCTACATGCTAGCTTATTGGGGGAGCAAAACTCTGTCATTGTCAATTCAACAAGGTGCCCATAGCACGTATGCATAGGTACACAATTTCCTTTGATTGGACCCTCGAATCTCTTTGTCTTCACCACTCTAGGATGTCATTATATATTCTGAGGCCGTTCCTCGATATTGTGGGAGAAATGCACTCTAGTTGTTATGCATGCACAAAATATTTGGGTGTTTGAGAATGAAAGCATTCGTGACAGTTTTCTTGGGAAATAACAGGGGTGCACAAGAGTGTTTGTCAGTCAAAAGTCAGTGGAAATAAGGAAGTACTTTCTATTATGTTGCTTTCGTATGGAATCTATTGCAAGTGGTTTCTGTAACAACAATACTGATTACGACAGCCTCTCTATGAAGTCGTGGGAGGGCATATATACATATAATACCAACAGCGAGAACATATTAATAACATACACTCGACTTAAAGTGCAAAAAGGAAAAGTCGTTGGGACCAGCGAGCGTGTCTACTTTCAGGGAAATATTAATTCTAGCAGGGTTTTCACAAGTTCGGTGTTACACCAACAAAACGAGATGCTACGCCGCATGGTGGCGTACATAAATTAGAATCAGATCACGACTGACCCTTCCTGTTACAGTACAGTGGAGTACATTTTGTCTAAGTCTGGATGAAACTCTTTAAATCTTCTCTAGCTGGGGGATACTTGCCTTTTTTTGCTTAAAATGCACTGCAACGATGATGCATTCAACTCGTCAGAACACCACGCTTGGGTGGCATGCTGATATTTTTGTAAGTGTAATCGACACCAAAGTGTGCACACATGAGACAAATTTGTGACCACGGCATAGATACATGGCCTTGCTTAAAGTAGGTCAAATATTGAGGTGTATTATTTTTCCTGTGTTCAATTAAAAAACGAAAATGAATTCACTTCATGCATCCTTTAAAATATAATGAGCTTCATCGTCAGTTTGGTTTCTTATATATTTTAAGTTTTGCTTCCCACTTCACTGCGCTGAAAGCACAGACGATGGAGATAGTTTATGAGATGAATATGGAAAATGGCGAAATGGACGTGACATCAACGGCAAGAAATTAATGCTCCTGTGTGGGCAGTGGCAGAGTTGAACTGAAAGCATAATGACTCCTTGGATTCTCATACATCTGTCGTAAAAATGAAGGTGAATGAATTCCAAAACGAACAAAATTTTGTCTTAAAAATGAAACATGCAAAAGTACATGTAATTTTATTCGTCAGAACAGTCACGCCAAGAGTGTCTAATGTTTACATTATTTATTGGCCTGGGAACAGTGTTTCATCTCTTATATACACGTAGTTAATATAATATCTCTATTACGTCGTCTGGACTATTAAAGGTACATTGTATAGGAACAGAAATAAAGGCAAATGCGTTTAACTCAATACATTTTTAAGTATGATTGCTGAATGCTTCAAATCTGAAGTATATGGAGTGATTTACAGATTTTAAAATAGTAGAAAATGTTTAACCAACGAATGGCACGGTTTGTCTGTCCATCAGATAAAATTTACAACGTACGACATTTAAGGAGCGTAAGACGCCTAAAATGTCAGCATGAATGAACTGTCCTAAAAAAACAAGTGTATTTTCGCTCAATTTAATCTAAGTTTAAAACCTGGAAGAATACTAACAGCATCACCAGCATACCAATTTTGAAATGGACAACTCTCACTTGTCCATCTCCAACTACAGTTAATTACAACATATTTTATGTTTGATGACAAAATCAACAAACACTCACTCTTCGTTGGTAACCAACCGTAGAGATAAATAAATTACTTCGTTTTCGTTTTCACAGTTTTATTTGTTTATATTCTGCAAAACTGCCAAATATTGAAGTGTTAAATAAGTGAGTGAATACAAGTCAGTGGAGTAAAAGAGTAACAGGATCAACTGATATTTTTGGATTATCACTCGTCATGCATGATAGGTTCTTGAACTTAACTTGGTTGCTTTGTCTTACCGCCCATTATATATTATTATCGTACAGCTTTACCAACTGCCCGACGTTGGCGGGTTGTCGCCTCGTATAGGTCATATTGCAGCAGACAATCAAACTATTTACACATAATATTGTTACTGCACCCACCATCATAAATTTCCCTCTCAGATTTGAAAGTCGTAATTTTCATTTTTAAAAAATGTGTTTAGTACATATATGCTGAAAATTTTGGAAAAAAATCTATCTCGAGTTTACATAAGAGGATCATTGTCACCATTGCATTACCACCGAAATTGCTGCACGTATTTACTTGCTGTTTCCATGTATCACCAGGGATGATGGGTATTACCGAAGTCGCGCTAAAATATATTGACAGCTCAACGATTTGCATCTGGACACATTCCAAGTTGTAGGAAACAAAATCTGAAAAAATTGGCGTTGATATTGTACAGATATTTATATATATGCAATATATGTGTATTTACATATATTATAAATTAAAACTTTTTAGGTATCCGCATTCTTCGTTCTTCATTTATTTGGCTGTGTGCAATCAGAAAAGTAAAGCTGTACCATCTACTGAGACAACGCTTGAATAAATAAGTAAATAAATAGTGTATAATTTTTGTCATATTCAGTATTTAACGAGATTCGTTAAATAGTCAAACCCAATGCGTGTCGACTCCTTTTGCAGTTTTGATGGTCATCACACCAGCAGAGTCGAAGCGGTATAACACAGCAGCACCAACTACAATAAAAGTATTATATACTTTGGTATCTGAAAGCATAAAGGATGCTTCATGAAAGCGAGCATTTTTGATTGCTATTTTTTATCAACGTGACTTAATCGTGATCTTTCTCATTTTAATGCTGGAAGTGTCGACAAGAGCGTCTGCTTAGCTGCTATTGTACACTTTTCGTTCCGTCATACCTACTAATTTATTTTTTGTCCAAAGATCAATGTCTTGCACTTTGCAATAGTCCTACAACTTTTCATGGTACTTGTACGTAGCTTGAAGAGAGTATGTTTATATTTTTACGATCCAAATTAAACTCGGGTAATATTTACATATAGAAACTCTTGTCTATGATATGATGCCTGATTGAGGAAGTGTAGATGACGTAATATGTTTATCTCCTTTTTTAAAAAATGAAGATGTTGAAAGCTGTGATTGACCTTTCTTTTGGAATTCATTCCGCTTTTCACAAGTAGTTGAGATGACAATCAAAGCTTTGACGCAGATAGTCACAGTTGTCGGAGAAGGTTGGTTGGGGTGGTGCATATTCAGTCTCTGGCAAGACAAAAGAGAAAGTAATCATGTTTTCCGTGCGACATATTAGTTTATTGTTTGTAACGGTGTGCTTAGTATGGGGAACGGTTGCACAAAATGGACAAAATAAGTCCGTAACCCGAAACACGCAGTGGTTTGAGGGACAAATTGACGAGTTTATTCGGAACGCCCAAGACAATGGTGAACCAACGGATATTCAAGTGTCTACCTGTAAAATTTCCAGCAAGCAGCTTGTAGCTACAGCTCAGGCGACGGCAGCCAGAGTTCTTAAGGGCATTTGCAATCCGGGTAAGATTCCATTTGTGCGTTTTTTAAATATTCCGTTGCAGAAATAGGATTTAAAAAACTTAAATTTAGCTGGCAAGTAAATTGGCACCGGGTATTAGAAAAGAAGAGCCGCAAAAAGTATGAAAAGTGTCTAGAATGAAATTGTATCTTGAAAAACTTCCTTAGCTGAGATGGATGACCGCTTCTCCAACCTTGCAACCCAGCTCGGAGATCAGCTCAATGTTTTGAAATCCATGCTACTAAGCTTGGAGGACAAACTTGTTGAGCAGGATCAAGAAATCAAGCGGAATCACCGAAGAACAATGACATTGTTACAAGGGATATCACGTAGTGCCGGAGCTGGCTCAACGGTTATTGACGATGATAATAGCTACACGTCTCCCTATATTCCTGTTATTCCACACCGAGCTCAGGAGGTAATTGGAGATGATGAGGACAGTCTTCCAGCCGAGTACAGTTTGCGAGGCCGATTAACTGACAGCAGTAGTGATGGCGGCAACGGTGTTCGTACCGGTAGTGGAAATTCCAGAAATCGGGGCTCCGTTTCATCAGATCTTACCTTAAAAAGCGGCCGTGTGGGACCTCGATCAGCAGAAATTGGAAAGTACAATAGCACCGTTCACATCGAGAATGGGAAGCGAGTCTTTTCTTACTACTGGATTGTGACGGGCATGAACTACAAGTTGAAAAACTGGAATCAACAACGCGTGTTGCGTTCTAATAGTTTCTATATTTACCCAGGAGGATATCGAATGTACTTAAAGTTGATACCCAAGTATTCTGGCACAACCATGTTTCTTCATGTGGGCAATACAAAGGGAGATCATGATGATTCTATGGAATGGCCATTCACTCTGAAAATGCGGGTTTTCGTTCTTGATCAAGAGGATGCTACCACCAGAGCTCAGGATTTGAAGTCAAGAATGTGGGATCCCAAAGAGCTTTGCTCAGGCTCTAATTGGGTAAAACCAGTTGTTGGCGATAATCCCGAGTGTGTGGGTCTTGGAATCCCACATGATGTGATTAAAACTCGCGACTACATATGGCATGACAGAACCATCGTCAAACTCGACGTTTATCTTGACTAAAAATCACAAACCATCTTACTTTTTTCACTCTCCGTGAAAGCTTTTACAAATACATACTTACTGTACTTCCGCTGGCTCTCTAGCCTCTTTTTGTATCTTTCCGTTTTACTCTGGTGAAGTTAGGTATGCTACATTACATTATCTGTATTTAATTAAAATTGTCTAACTCAATACATTTTTACAGATTGTTCCTACAAATGGGATTCTTATGCTTAACATTTCTACGGATTCAGTAAAAATAACAAATAAACATTTTAGTTGCTTTTAAAAACTTGTCGTGCCCTACCTACCATTTTTCTCACCTCATCGTTAAACTCAGCTTTTAAGTCAAGGCGAACAATCCTTTAAAAATCTTTTTATCACCAACTTTACGATCAATCGTTTCCATTATCGTTCCGTCTTGTGTAACCATGCAGTCTGCATGCATGTTTTATGGTGGGTTGCTGGGTCGACGTCGACGTTAATATCGGTGTTGGATTATAAAAAATCAGGTAAAGGTCCCGTCGCAGCAATGCCTCGCAAGAGATAAAAAAAAGTAATGAGTAAGGAGTAAGTCGAGAAACGCAATATTTTTCCTTTTTTTCCTTTAATCGCGATTATTTTTTTTACCTTTCAACCTCAGCAATATGTGATATGGGCAGCTTTAAACTTGTTACACTTTTTCTTTCTGCCTGATTGACACATATTACTTTTTATCGTAAAACATGATGGCATACTTACTTTCAACATAAAGTCGCCAAAAAATCGAGTCAATCGTCTTCTTCGTCATCATCATCGTCATCACCCACAGCACATGTGAGGTAAGGAAAAGGAGTGGTGATGATGAAGTGAAGATGTAGTGGTTACACAACACGTTAAACGGGGTATCATCCTAACGATGTGCAATGGGTCTACATGTTTTTTATACGATGAGATGATGCTCCTATTTAAAATGAGTGTGGCGTCAACTACAGTTCCACGCAAAATCATTAGCATAAAACCCCAAACAAATGGACATGGCAAGCGTGCGTTCCTTGTAAAATACCAGCTATAGTTTCAAAATCACACTCCAGTATGAAAAAAGCATAGTTCTTTCATTTTTCACTCAGCTTATAAATAATTTATACATTTCATAATAGCATTTAACAACAACAATAATAATAATAATATGCAACTTGTCATGCAAAAATGTAGAAACCATACACTTTCTTGATTTATTTTATAATGCATCATTATTTATTATGATAGTAGCAAATTATTATGTATGAGCATCATAACAAAGTAGGTCTTGTGTCTCATGAGAACCCTTTCTTACAAAAATATCTTCACGTCATCATCGGTAGCATCCAGTTTATAAAAATGACATTTCATGAGCTCTATCTTATTTATTTACCATCATGACTTGCAAATAACCGGAATGCATTTTTTGTTGTTCTGGGATTTTAAAAGTGTGACGTGTGTGCGTACTAATAGCCTGTACTTTTATCCATAATTCCTTCTTCTCGTTTGACAGAATCGAAACAAAAAGATTCATTGCCATTTAGGATTTTTTTGCAAAAAAAAAACAGCTTTCTTGTTTTATTTTGTACATCTAGGTTTTGACTGACGAAAGCGCAAAAGAATTTCTAATGTGCGGATGGTGTGTGCATGTGTAATCCTTGTGTAGGGTGAAGCCGAGCAAAACTATTAACCTGGAGGAAGGGAGACGCCACTAACTTTTTGGTTATCTTATTAGTGGAGCGTCATCATCAATAAGAACCCTACTTTTGCATTATAATCTAATTAGAGCATCATCTGTGCACTCATTACACACTTTTTTGTGCAGTAAATTGTCATCATCGTCATCCTACTAAGGTGTAGAGAAAAATTTTGTGTTTGTGTGCATCTGTGTGTAAAAACAACGTGTGTGGTATAAAACATATGCTTCCCCTCTGATTTTGCTGATGGTAGTAGGATTAATCCGACTGCCACAATTTCGGCTGCTGTAGTCAAAGGTGACATTAAAAGATTGCATTGTTTTGAGACTGCGTAGTGGAAACACGTAAGATTTGAAAATAGTACTGCAGTGTTCCAGTTCAATACCCCGCAATGTTTTTAGGAAAATAAAAATTAAGTGCATGGGCTTGCACACTAAGAAAATGTGTTATTAGTATCTATTAATAAGTGTGATGAGTGGCATCAATTCTATCATGTTAATTGAGAAGGCATCATTTGATGAGCAAACATCATAAAAAATTTGTCGCGCACCTGTACACGTCCGTGAAATAGTCCATGGTCACAACATTATTATCAAATAAACCTCATTTAATTCGTACACATTTTACACTTTGAAATAAAGTATTTAAAAAGATGCGGCTGAGTTTATAAAAGCAAGTGGTGGTGGTGAATTGTGTAGGATTTGTGTGCAAGTAAGGTGAAAAGACAGAAGAATTGCTGTTAGTGTGTCTGCGAATACATTTTACATCTATATGTGCAAATCATAATCACTACCGTACACAGCGAAATATTATCTCTTTTTTTCCAAAGAAGAAGTTCTAGTCATGAATCCTCCGAGATTGGAAATAAGCAACAACTACAGCAAACGACAGCGCAGACGTCTGTCTGTACAGTTGTAAATGTTCAGAAAGTGAGAGAGGGGGAAAGAAAAAAATTAACTGTTTTCTACTCATTTAAATTTCTTCCTGAAATGACCAAATAGTGAACAAAAGAAAAAAGAGTGCAAACAGGGTTTTTGCTTATTGTGTGGTTCACCCGATAAAAAAAGAAGGAACAGAGAGCGCCACGGAGACTTATTTGGTAAGAAACGATTGACGATCACCATCATTATGAAAATGCAGTGGCAAGCTAGCCGTTGTTGTGTACAATTATCGCAATATAACAATAGACATTGACGGATTGTGAGTGTGAGAGAGGTAAAGAAGTTGCCTATGCTGGGGTGGAGGTGCGGTGCAAGATAAAAAATGTAAGCACACAGAAAAATAAAAAACCAACTCCTTTAGCAAACCTTATATGTACGCGCTGCAATGACAGAAAGGCAAATAATAATACGTTTTGAATAATGTCTTCTTTATTTTTTGCATCCATACATCTCGTAGAGGCAAACACATTAATTGGATTTGACAAAAAATAGCCAAATAGGTAATGAATCGTAATACGATATGCATTATTTGTGTAGAACTCAAGTACTATAAGTAAGTATAAGTAATCACTATACCTAGTACCTACGAGCGTATGTCACTGTCTGTTGTTACCATTCCGTAAAGTAATTGCTGGATACAGAGAAATAAATTGCCAGTAGTTCAAAGTAATGAATGGAGTGGTTGTTTGGGCGGAAGAATCTTGTGAGTGTGTGTGTGTGAATGAAATGGGAGAATGGAACAATAAAAATCAAGTTTGCTAAATGAGTCTGATGGTGATGATGATACCATGAGATGAGGATGATACTGATCAAAATTGGACTGACAAAGCAAACATGGCCCATTTATAATTTGTTTGCAACTTCCAACAGCTGAAGTGAGGCAAAATGCTTGATTTATGAATGTATGCGATATTTCTATTCACGACCGTCCTCTTTCTTCTTCCCCCTTTTTATTATCATCATCATCGTTTTTTCATTTATGCATTTACTCTTTTTATGATGCGATAAAACATCACCTAAATTTTTCTACCAAAAGAAATGCTAATTGCTCGGCGCAAAATGTTTTCTGGGTTGATTCTTTACGTATATTTGTTTTTTTTTTTCATATACGTGCACATGAAGGGAATTCATTTAAAACAGTGCTGCCAATTTGTCGCCAAGAAAAATAAGTCGGTTTGAATCAAAGTTTTGGAAATTGTCCGCGTACAGGTACATGTCGTTTAAATTTTTATCATGTTAGCGTGACACGCTGTCAGATGTTTTTATGCTGAATCGAAACTACCAGTTTATTATAATCTTGGAGGATTGAGAAGGTCAAGAACCGGGAATAAGTCGATTCAGACAAGCCTTTCATGGATTGAGAGTCCTTGAGAGCGTCAATTGCCATGTTGGCCGAGACCATGCATCTCACTGCAGATGTTTATGCACCTACATAGATCATCATCAGCCGCAGCAACAACAAAATGCACTGCAAAATGATTGCTATCTCTGCATTGAAGGAAGAGACAGGCAGCAAGTAAAGCTGTGTTGGTTTAGTAAAAAGTAAAAAGAGGAAACAAATGAACAGATCACCCAGCATAAGTAATAGGGTACAAGTTAAATACAACAGATTTTGAGGATGATGGTCATTGTATGGTGACAACAGTGCGTAGGAACTTCTCGTGACTATGTACACCTGTCAACTTTAATTTTGCTCTGTTAGAGGTGAGGTGGCAGACGTTACTTCTCGTTTTCTTATTTTTGCATTCACTTACGATTCGAACTTGTTCATTCGCCTTTGCATCTAACAGTAGTGGTGTCATCTAAGAGAACAAAGTATTTAGTTCAAGCCATGTACATTAACAATATAATTTTTCGTTTTTTTTAATAAAAACAGAAGATTGCATTCAGTTATATGGACATGTGCGCATAAAATTTACTGAGGATGGTTTTATGGTATAATCACTACAGAAATAAGCTGGTCCATCAATCATTAATTCTTCTAATGGGCTCGAAAGAGGTTAGAGAAGCTATTAATTTTTTCTACTTTCAAATTCTTGCGCATCGCAAAAAGGAAACAAAGTGGATTGTTCAGAATTTTTATCACTGCTTGTATTGCATTGAACAGTTACATTGATAAATATTTAGCAATGTTGTTTCTACTAAAGCTGCAAGTTATTTTGATTCTGTCTCAAAGTTGACGAAGAAGAGCAGGTGTGGTCTGTCGTCTATTACAGAGGGTTTACAGCTAGTTTTCAGTATTGTTCCTGATTATGTTTTATTATTGAATCGCACGCCCACAAATGACAATTAACAGTGCGTTGATATTACAATTTATTCCTATCTGAATGAATTTTATCTCATATATCAACGTGTCTGTCTCTCGCACACAGAATGTTTATCTTATTCAAAACCAGATAATTGAGCACGAGTTAGCACACGACCTGTTCTCTGTTTGTGTATTAATGTCATTGTCGGACAAATTGGGAGGGATTCAAGGAGCGACGACAGACTCAGTCATCAGCTTCTTATTGACCACGTCTGTTTAATCAGTAGTTGTGTTGCATTTCACGTTCAATTTTGCAGACAGGTGTGCATGTCTATCTTTTTCAAAAGGTCGAAATCCCAATAAACTTTTCCAAAAAAATTACAAAGCATTTACCGTTGACTTTGCGCTTTGTTGCCGTTATCTAATCACAAGGTACAAACTTGCTATTTTCACATTTTTGTCTTTGTTTGTGTTTTGCTTCTTTTCCTCCCCCATACATTCCACTTCAGAGGATCCTACATACTACAGAGCTCATGCAAAAAATGTATCTCAGCATCCTTACCATGACTACTCAGAAAAGTGGGTAAAAATGATAAATGAAAGAAAAACCCAGAAGTAATCTTATTAAAAGAAGGATTTCATGTTTGGAAATTGGGAAGCATGCTGGCGGACCAAAGTGCAAAGCTTGATGCTACCAGACGACAGACCGTATAACAGTAGCGTTTGCTTTTTTCTGTCCGCATGGCGCATAGGCTATTCTAGTCGGCGTGGTGTAGTCGTCGACGACGATGCGTTGTGTAGTTGTCAAAGAGTGTAAATGATTGAATCGTTTCCTCATCGGCCTCATCTAATCAGCATCATCTTCATTACCAAGATGATTATTATCATTATCACCAGATCCATTACCATATAATAATGCTGTGATATATGTCTAAAATGGTGAATGAGTGAGACAACTTGAGCTTCTCTTACTTACCACTACCAGTACGTTCTTCTGAAGAATCCTTTACGGCACCATTTTGACACTTGTAATATTCGGCATGATCATCATCATCATCATGTGCACGACCACCATCAGAGCCATCATCAGCAACATCATTCAGAAAAAAAGTAATATATATTTACAATAATGTATAGAAAACAGCTATAAGAACTCTCGCCCACAAACAAAAAACGTTAAACTGTAGACGCTGCTCCGTTGAGACTACCATGTCGTGTGTGAAACAAGGACTACCTACACAAAATACAAAAAATAGAATTTGTGGCTAATATAAGAAGGAGAACGTGAACAAAAATTTTGCTCAGTTGTCGGAGTATAATTTACATGTGATTGGACTTCTGTTCCTCAAAATTCTCTTGTGTAAGATTCTGTTTCATTTCAAATAAAGGAAATTTGAAACCGTTTTCCTTGTGAATGAAACCGAGTCGTCGTTCTACCATCCACAGTGGAAGCCCGGTGTTCACGGAACGAGAAAGCAGGAAAGTCATTATCTGGCCCATTTTCCCCCATTCATTTTTCAAATATAATTACCGTGACCAGGAAGCAAGAGCACTTTGACAATGAAGAGATTATTAGGCCCACCACATATCGTCGGTTTAACGACCGCAATTGTGGTTGTCGTCGTCTTTTTGAGTGGAAATTATGTAGTGCCAGTGGAATCTCAGTGCTCGCAAGAAAAATTGGTGGCGTACAACGTAATCATGAAAACCCACTGGGATCGGGATCTGTTCCCGAAGCATTATCCTGAGTTCCGACCGCCGGCTCAATGGTCAAAACTCGTAGGTGCGTGCCTATTTATTGATGTCATCAACCAACAAGGCTTCCTTTCGAAAAGAGAAGCATTTCTAAGGATATTATGACTCGTTTTTTATCTACGCCACATACGTGAGCACATTTGTGAAGCATTTTCTCTTTTTATTTTGCATACTAGGTCGAACACACAACTCATCGTTCTCGTTGTACCGTATTGGCGGAATGGCATCGCAAGGAATGAAAAAATTTGTGGAGACGTCCTCTGCAGACGAGTTAGATGAGACTTCTCAGGGAGCGGATGGTGTTTTCGATGCCTTTAACGGGGCCCCCGTCACTACCGGTGTTGGGCAGTCGGAAACCCAATTTTTTGTGGACGGGAACCACACCTTGGTAATCGCTTTATCATCAAGTTGTCCATTAAAATAAATTTAATATGCCCAAGAAATTGCATTGCTATTGACATTATTATTATCGTCGCCATTACCGAGTTTATGGTCGATGGTTCTTTCGCTTCGTCTGAATATTTTTGTAACAATACCTGAAAATTGTATTTTTCTATTTTTACCCCCGAAAAGGTCTCCATATTGTCCAGAATCGTTCCGTCTCCTGACTGGTTTGTTGGTATTGACAGCTTAAACCTCTGCTTGAATCAACAATGGATCGACAGTATCGCTGTTGACGTAATGTGTCTATTTTTGTATTTTCATACTACAGCCATTATATAAAATATTATGCTCGACCTTTTTCGTTGCACTATAGAAATAGATGGACAGTCTGTAATCTGACTCTGTCCTGCTTTTTTTTAGCAACAGTGATCTATCCTTTGAACCCTATGAACAAGCCTGTTGTTAAAAACATAACTGCTCTATAAAATGATAAGCAGCCTTTCACGCAATCATACTGATTATTATGTATGATGAGAGCATAAGAATGTATTAGCCTCTCTTGAGAGGTACACACTAGAATAAACCATACAAGAAATTACAATATCTGCTTTTGATTGATTTCCTTTCAGGTAGAACCTATTGATGCTGGAACAGACTCAGGTTGGTATACACGTATCTCAATTTCAATTTCACAAGCATACTATTTTCACTGACTATGATCTCTAGTCTCTCGTAATGCAGACGCGTTTCGTAAATACACAACCGTTTACCGAACTTTGAACATTCGTTGTTATATACCTGTAAATACGGGTTCACAATTTCAGGAAAAAGTTCTTGTTGCTCAAACAGCTATCCGTTTTCAAGTATCCATTTTCTCATCGAGAAAAGTTTCCAATTTCCCATCTACCATGCCTCTTTTTTCATATAAAATGAAATCCTGACTATAAGTCAGCATCTACTTACACGTGAATTGTGTAATCCAGAATGGTTGAAAGAAACAAAAGAAGTTCAAGTACCGTTTTTAAGAATCTCTTGAAAAATGCTACGAAGGAAATACGAATCTAATAACGAAAAACATCAAGTATCAGAATACCCTAATGTCATAAATTTTTGTATTACGTGATGATGTTTATCCATCAGAAACACGGAATATATTTAATAATAGTATTATTATTATTATGTTGATAAAAGAGAGTATGCTAAACGTCATCAATGTTTAATCTTATCTTATTTTTTCTCCATTTCCTTCGGCGACACACAGGCTTCACATTTACAGCACCAAACTGGATCACGGTCCCACAGGAGGCAATCTATCAAATTCATCTGAGTACCTTACATCCGGCACATTCCTTCCAGTATCCAGACAATCGAGTGCGGGACAAGCCCATAGCCACCTTTACAATATTCAAAGTGGATAAGCTCTTTTCTGTCTCTTTCGCTTACTATTTTTCTGTACATCCAATTCGGCATTGAAGCTCCTAGTTTCAAGTAGGGATTACTTAGAATCATGCAACAATTTTTTTACCTCTTTAGTATAACAATAGGGATAGGAGATCATCCATTTCCAGTTCGTCATACGGTTTCATACACAATGATAAATTATAATAGCTCAAAGGATACAAGCCTGTGTGCTTCTCGGAAAGCAAAAATTTGCTGAGTTAGAGAGACAAGTGTGCGCATAGAATAAAACGCGAAGCGGAAAACTAACTTTTGCACAGTTTATTCATTCGAACCGTATGAAATTTTCCTATTTCGTGCAGACGGATGACTGCATTTCATACACTGGTTTCGTAGATAAAACCAAACGCTATAGACAGGGAAGGCAGAAATAGCTAGCACACTTGTTCCCCCAGTCTATGATGATAAATAATATGCTGCAACTTTTTATACTATATATTTTATAATGCTTCGCGTTATAAGGAGTGGTTCACCAAAGAAAGGCCGTACCAAGAGGTACTAATGTGGTGATGGAGTAGCAGTATTTATTGTTGGCAGAGAAGATGGTGTTTGATTTTTAGTAGTTCCTAGAAAGAAGATAATCCGATGATGACAAAAGAGTTTACACATATGAGTCTGACTCTGTAGCAGCTTTCCTTATATCACTGTTGACAGGTGAAAGAGTACTCGCTGTCTCACTGGGGCGCTTCGAGAATCAATGATGAAGGCAACTCGTTGGTTCCCTCTTATGATTCTACAAGTAGCATCAATGATCCTATTCACCATCATCACCATCATCTTTTCTCCGATGACATTGACAGTAATGACATCGGGAATGAATTAAATGAGATCAGTGATCCAAGAGATGTGGAAGAGTTGGCGCTCCGAAAGTCCAAGAAGAAACGATCCAGAAAAATAAAAGGTAAAGTTTCCGTCTTTGTCATTGTTCGTTATACTTCTGTCGAGTGGAGGGAGGTAGAGATAAAGCGCTGGAGAAACAGTGAGACAAGAGGGGACAGTATGTAATGTAGTTAGAATATGAAATGTCAAATAATAATATGCTACTGACGCTGTTAGGATGAAAAAAAATGAGAGCTGCTTTTTCTCCCTCTCGTTTCCACTTTCACTCCATTCTCCCCTTTTTACTGTTCTTGGGTATGTTCCTCAAGCAGGTATTTCAGTGTATGGCATTGGGTGAAGAGTACATATACCTCCCGCAACTCTTTTTATTGATAATAATAATAAGATATAATATTCTACCACCACTGCTCAACCAACATTTGGATACTTTTTTTCTGGGCTGTATATACAAGCATTGCTTGAGATTGAAATAAACTTGATCTAGAACGAAGTTGGTGGTAAATGTTTGTATTCTCACGGGAGCAGATAGAGCTTATCCAGATTCTCTACATGGTAAACAGTACAGTTTACCATACACAAAATGAATATTTATAAATAAATAATGAACCAACTTATTTTTGGAAAACTCATCCAGCGATGAAAATAATTGATCAGTTCCTTTTTATGTGACAATAGACGTAGAACATATCCGGCTGTCCACATTTCGTTTATGTGTATGGCTTATGCCAACGTAATTTGGGACGACTTTTTCCTTAAATATTACACCTTACAACTATGTCTGTTCCAATATTTCATATTTTTCACTGTTATTTCTTCCGTAGGTCCATACAACAAGCGTGTGTCCCGTGACTGCAAGGTTTCAGACTGGAGTGAGTGGTCGGAGTGCTCCGCTCTGTGTGGATTTGGAGAACAGCATAGGCACAGATACGTCATCAATCCGTCCAGAAACGGAGGAACAGTTTGCCCCACATTGACAGACAAAAGACTTTGCAACTCAGCCAGGGATTGCCGTTTAAATTATTTTGACTGGTAATTTGTTATTCTCATAATCGAGAAGACGGTATTCGTTTATGAGGAAATATTTGAAAATCTTAGTTGTAGCATCAATACTAGCTTGTGTGCTTGTGTAGCAGCTTGTATTGCAAAATAAGTATGTTTCCAATTCCAAGTGCCGGAAAAATGTAACTGTGAACCCGGGTATGTGAGAAAGCATTATTTTATAACAGTAGCCGTGCATTTGCTTACTCTTCTGCCATGCCGATTTGTTCATGTATCTATTGTACATAAACAGTGTGTGATGTATGCGAAGAGTAGCCATACCAGTAGACGTTAGAATGAACATATTACGCGGTGTAATAGCGGGTATGTAATTGCATTTGTACATATTTCGTACCATATTACCGAAATGTTCTCTTTTATGTTTATTTATAGGCATTAAAATTCCGTTTACTACTTTTTTGTGAAAATAATTTGTGGAATATGCCTCTTGTTGTATGTATTCTGAACGAATAGGTCAATGAATAGATAATAACAGTACAGATTCAATGAAAGCAATATTGGCTATTCTCTGTTCTCTTAAATTTAAGTAAAGATACCCATAGTAGCATCGTAAGCCTCTTACGTCCATTTGGGAACATTTAAAAGAAATATGTTACATATTCCATTGTCGAGCTTCGCCTTGATCTGCTATTGTGTGTAATGCAATGGACCAATGCCTTTTCTATTGAATACTCATTATTAAGGTTTACGATAGTATAACCTTTATACATACACCCTGATGTGTCTGTCTGTCCGTCCGTCCGTCCGACCACAAAACAACCATAAAACCTTTACCAATATATCCAGATGTGTTTGTCTGGACTTCCGGGTGTCATTCATTCAATCCGGCCGTCCATCCGGCCGTGAAAACGATATATCGAAAACCAAAAGAAATTTTGGAAATTTGTTTTCACCAATCGATGGTCCTTACTAATAGCTCGGACGAGTTCGAAGATGGGTCCACCCCGACTACGCCATGGGGGTCAAATCTGGGGTCAAAGTTCAAGCATGTCCAAAAGAGCTCAAACTCGGTATGCAGGTACATCTTATTTACCTAAACTACTATATCAATTTATTATTTGGGTATGATGACCCCTGTGACCTCTGGAGGTCACCAAAGGTCAAATGCTCAAATACTTCCAAACTCAGTATACAGGAACTTCATATGTACCTAAACTAGTATACTGAATTTTAGCTGAATTAGGTGACCCATGTGACCTCAGGAGTTCTTCGAATTTCAATTATTGTATAACCCTTAGATACACAACCAAACCTTAACTACACAATTAACCCTTAAATACCTTCAATGCACCCTTCGTAGTTTGTAACAATCGTAAACCTTCTTTCAACAGTAAACCCGGTTTATTGTTTTATATTACCTATCATAATGCCTACCAATTTACGAAAAATCAATTCACATTTCTACATGAAACAGAATTGCTATATTGAAACATATATGTTTAATCATGGAGGTAGTTCTGTCAGAGACAGAAAAGATTTCCTTTCATTTTGTTCGTCTTCAAAATCCGAAGCTGTACAATTTAGCTTTTCGTCAGCACTTTAGAAATGATGAAAGAACCCTGTGAAGTCAACTTTGTTTTAAGCTGCATGCCTCTTTTCTCCTTTCTCAAATTCCGTTCTTCCTTTACAACTCTCTTTCTCTAATGCATTGACGTATACATACGTCGTTTCGCAGAATGCAACACTCCTTTCTTCGCCAACGTTGTTCTCGCTTTGATAATAATAATATTTAATATGTTAATTGAACTACCTTGAGGTGATCATTGGGGGCTGAATATAGCGTCGAACTAACAAAAGGACAAAAAACAAATGTAAATGGCATAAAAGCGAAATTATAATTTTACCAAATCAATTGTAGGTATGTAATTGGATTTCATAGAAGCCTTTCTAGGTCTAGAACCAATATGACAATAGCGGCATTATCATTTCTCTGCCATGTATGAATGAAAATCCGAAAAAAAGGAACGTTTGTAAATGATGCTTTGTATACTCATATCCAAGTGTAAATATTATTGTAATACGTTGATATATGTATTTATTTAAAGAAAGTCGCAATTCATTTAATATAAA
>JAHZNB010002169.1:0-16826 GCA_027744295.1 Callyntrura guangdongensis | reverse complement strand
GAGCTACGGGGTCAACCTTTTATCTACTTATAGAGGAGGTCATAGGCTACCTGTATAGAAAGTATGGTGTACCCTAAGTACCAGAGTTACGCCTATATGATCTTTGACCTCAAAAAATTAGAATTTGACCTTTGAAGGTGCACAACAGTAAGACATACATGGGTCTTCGATAGGTGCAAACAGAATTCCAAAACTCCTTCCCGTTTCTGAGATATGGCGCAGACGGACTGACATTCGTAATCGCAATAAGTAGCATTCGCTACATAATATACACTACGCTTTACATACTTCTACGTTATTATTTTTCCGAGTGCGTTTTTTTGCGATATTTTACTTGGGAAATTTTTACGGCAACTTTTTCCAGAGAAAGGAAAAGCCGCCATTATTAGAGAACTAAGGACTGAGAACTATCAGAGCAAAATACAAAAGAGTGAGGACAGTCATAATCATAGTCGTGCGTGGAGTGATTATATCCAATGCGAAAGTTGTTTTACGTAATTCCTAATAGGCAAAAAATTATCCACCATTTCACTTATTTATTTCTCTATTTCATTACACAAATTTATTAAATAACCGAACATTGGTACACACCTATTTCATTTCATCCTACAATAAATGATATGCTTGTGTAACGTGATGTACAAATAGCAAAAGTACTCTCTCAGAGCTATTTTTGCATAAAAAATACTCGTATGACCGACCACACACGGCGCTCCTATTCATGTCCCATGACTCACCATTACCAAGACAGGGGGAAAGTTGCATTCGTTTTCATAGCTTTCACCTTGACTTTACTTACACCATCACCGCACACCACAAGCGCTTACTAGGTAAGGTTACAAAATATTTCAACTATAGTATCATTGTCGAACCGGATATTTTTCTTTATTTCGTTTCAATACTTACAATTACAACCTGGTTTCTCTTTGTTACAAAAGCTTGTTTGTTTTCCTAAAAGGTATATTACGTAGGTTATTGGCATTGAATTGGCCATATTTATTGACACATCACTTAACGGCAGTACATATCATCAGTGTCAGTGATATGTATACAATAACGTATTCAAACAAAAGAATACGTTTTCATGTATGCATGTTGTCACCTTTAATTAGGCAAGATTATATATGTAACGTATACATAATATCATCTTTTCTTTTAGTACATTATTTGAAAGTAATAGAGATGATATATTAATAAACAAAAGTAAAACTGCGATTAAACCCTTCAACTTTTTGTAAACAAAGATAATAAGATAAGTACAATTACTCCCCGAAAATCAATTTTGTTAGTCACACTCGGCACACTGACAGTCAGCATGATTTATGTATATTAACAGAGAAATATGGCTTCACTCGTCACTTAATTATCAAAAACAATAAAGGACACGTTTATAAAAAATTGATTTGAAAACGAGTAGCGGTCAGTTCGAATAAACTTAAAATACCATTACTGCTTCCACAAAACTTTCCAGTGTCTTTGCATTTTTCTATTGCCTTCTAACACCTTGTTTTGACAGACATATATATTGTGAAGCTGATTATCATTTTGCACACGATAGCATACCGCCACAGAAAAAAATGTGTTCGTCAATGAATATTTTTTGTGATCAACAGTTATGGTTGAACAACTTACAATAGTATGTTGTGCCTCAACATTGTTCTTATCCTATTCTCTTTTAAAGTTCTGTTGGTCTGCTTTATGGTTAGTTGGTTTATTATAATGTCATCGAGACTGATGAGACCGTTCTTGATTGGCCATAACACGACGGTAACTTCAATATCTAACTCTACACTAACCTTCGATAACTTATACTTAAGGATGAGATCATTGCTGCTTATTTTTTACGAAGTCTGTACACTAACAGTATAGTTGTTGAGCATGACATTTTTCTCGTAAAGGTATGACACATTTGTACGACTTCGCCAAACTACCAAAACAAATTAAGACTGCTGCGGCCTGCCACATTTTACCATACTTATTTAACATTTATTTACTTAGATGATGGGAAGTAAGAAATTTGCATTTTACGAATCAATATGTATCGACAACCTTAGTCGTGTAGTACGTACACTGATAAATATGTTTTTTAAAAACATGTAAATACAATAAATTGCACATGCAATATGGTATCTAAAACTAAAGCAAATACATAATACAATTTGCATCCTAGCCTTAGGGCTCAAGTTGGTGGTGTGCTAAAAGCGTAAGTATACTTACATGTACACAACATTTATCAGCTATACTCACCAACTATCAAATCAACTTACTACTGTAGCATTGACTGACTAGCACTAGACTTCTTTCAATACATATTTATTTCACAGACTGCAAAAACAACCTCTACTAACATAAACGCACACGGTGTTCATAATAATAATCACCCTCCACCGTATTTACGTACGTAATCAAGCAAAAGTAGAATGATTTATCAAGTTACATCTATTCACAGTAAGCTGGGCTGCGTTATTGAACTGATACCTGTTCACATAAAACTTTGGGCTTCCACGAAATTAAAAAATGCAAAATTAAGACGGTATGCAGAAAATCAACTTTTAAAAGCAGGTACTTGTGTGATTTTGTGCATAGATATTAGCTGAGAGATTTTTGAACGGTAGTACCCAATGCCACTTTAGATGCACCGCAACGTAAATGCAAGTCTTAATCAATTAATTATGATATGATGGCATACCATACCATACCTACACGTTAGTCAAAAGTGAATGTCAGTATACCTTGAAATCTGGCTGGTAGTACAAGTACTGCTTATGATACTACTTCATTTCAGATCCATATAACTTTATGGACACACAGTTTTTTGTAATTATCTTTATTAGTACGACGTACACTACAAGGTAAGAGCAAGAAGTGAAGACAAGGNGTGTATACCTTGAAATCTGGCTGGTAGTACAAGTACTGCTTATGATACTACTTCATTTCAGATCCATATAACTTTATGGACACACAGTTTTTTGTAATTATCTTTATTAGTACGACGTACACTACAAGGTAAGAGCAAGAAGTGAAGACAAGGGAAACATATTATTATTATAGTTTAGGAGAGGAACAGGAGTAGGACAGAGAAGACTTGGCATTGTTACATTGGAGCATGTGTCACACTCGTCGCAGGAACTTTCGCTCGTTCAATTAAAAATTATATATCTAATCTACAACTACAAAGTACAAATCTACAACACCATATCCATTTACGTTTGTTATTTAATGTATATGTTCAACAGTTCAACATTAAAGATGTTTGTTGGTAGAAGGTTGGTTTGGTATGTATAGGTGTGTGTGTATGAGGAAAGCGAACATCTGAATTATATGCATAATATATAGGACGTATGGAATAATTAGGTGAAATGTGATTCTTAACCACTTCTGCAACAATATCATCATCCATCGTGAATCGTACGCCGAGTGTACGCACGCACACAAGATGTTTTGTTTCCTCCTTTGAAAAAAATATGACCAAAAGCTTTGAGTGACATTAAGAGTTAGAGTGAAGCTGAAGCTAATGTATCGTGTGCGCATGCGTCTCAGCAACGACAATACAAGTTTAAGTTGTTGTGTATAACAGTTAGAGCTGTACGTTCCGTCAGCATTTCTTTAATTTTTCCTGTGTTGCAGGTTGCAGGCAGTATAATAGTTTTACTCTTCACATGTTTAACAGGAAGTTGGAATTAGGGAGACAAGCTGTCTGACGAATAGGGGCATATCAGAAACCGCAAATTATCGGTTCTTTAATTGGATTGCAGCTGCAACAAAAAGTCAAAAAGAGGTAGTTAATAATATTTTATATGATTTGTTCTTGTATGCAATATGTAATATGTATAATGTATAATTGTACCGTATAATTTTTATTATTATATCATCGTAAGTTCTAATTCATGTACTCTAAATGAAATGTGAACAAATCCGTAGGCCGGGAATCAAACCAGTAAATAGCCAAAACATAAACCTAACCCAGTGTTCATTTTTACTACTTGTTATCTGTCAGCGTCAGCACGAGCAAAGTGAAACTTATTTTTATGTATTTGTCCAAAACTCGAATACCAAATAGATTGGAACATCATATTTTTATTGATTCCAGAAAACTTTCTGCAAGCAGGTACTAAAAAAATTAAATGAATTTCCTTTCTAGGTACATATGTCGAATAAACTCCACTCTCTGTCCTGTCTCTGACTTATCTCGTGAAATGCATGTATGTGTAATATTTTTCACCAAAACCGCTTTTAATCGAATTTTTATCCATACAATTTTAGTAATGTTAGTTTATTGTTCTGTAATCTTGGCGTTTCTTTTTTTGTGAGAGGAAGTAGGTAATAAAATTTGTTTAAAATTGAAAACTGATATAGATAGTGTAACATGTCTTAATCAGTTGGAATCAGTACGAACACTTACCACTAGTGTCACAAATTTTTCGAGATAATAATTTAATAAGCTCTTTGATATTAAGTTCACTCCACTGCTTTGCGGAAACCTATAGAAATCGTTGTTTTCATAAGTTGAGAAATGGAAATGCGTTGGTATAAGATTGTTCATTACTATTATTTTAGATGCTAACGTCATGCCACATTTGCAAGATAAAAAATTTCTGGGCATGACGAACTTTGAGCATAGTGTAGGCCGCAGACGTAGAGTACTATTGCAACTTAATAAGAACTGGCATACTGCTTGAACCCACAGAAACTGAGTTTTTTTCGAATATTTATGGGTAGTTGGTATTCGGTATTGATTTATTGATTATCTATCAATATGCTTATATTATTTTCATAACATAACTCTCCGTTTCGTCGTAGTCCTGCTATGTAACTTGGTTGCTGTTGCTGGCAAAACAGTACAGTTCTCGGTTAGCAGCATGTATTTCATTAAAAGGAAACGAAAGAAACCCGAACGACAAACAGAAATTCTTGGCAATGGCAAGTTAAATATTTGAGGAATTATTTAATTTACAGCCAACTTAACGTATGTACCCAATCAGGATAGTTTTGTGTTGAACATCTGAACATTCAATTTAAATACATACTACGTATACATGATACGAGGATTTGTTTTTGCCAACGGCATAGTTCATTGGGGATTTTTAAATAATTAAGTAATTATTGCACACCTGTTTGTTAAAATTGGCGTGATATGTTTTACTGGTATTTGTCTTCATAATAGTTTGCTTTGTTACAGGAAATTATTAACATTTTGAGTTTGAGGATCTGATCTGCAGCCAAGTATTAGGAAAATGCCATCTTCAATTCCATATTCGTTGGCTTTCGTCGGTATCATCCTGACAGCTTCATTAGCCGTCTTGGGGCAAGGTAAGCTGTTTGCATCATAAAATGTCGATATAATCTGCTGATAAATTACCACATTATTTCAAATAATGATTTCATATTCCTTGTTTAATGTATTTAGATGATCCATGTCTCCTCAAGAAAACATGTGAAGAATGTGTTGAAACGAAAATTAACGTCACTGTAGGGAATAATGGAACATGCATTTTTGAGATTGCACGGGACGGTCGGAAGTGTGTCGACAAAGCTGATCCGACTGAAGGCGTTTTTAGCATGATATTCGTTAAGGAAGCATGTAAGTTTACTGTATGATTTCACAATTCTAATTGTATTTTTATACTGAAATTTTTCTTATCGATTCAGGCGCACATGCACCTACACCCACACCACAAACTACAACGACGGTATCGCCCTCACAACCCACTACCAATGCAACAACACCCGCCCCGACCCCAACACCTAGTACCAATGCCACCACAACCGCCGCTCCGTCGCCGACTCCTGTGACGAATGCCACAACTACGACAACTACCCCTGCCCCTCCTACAAATGGAACCTCCACTGTTGCTCCATCGACAAATGGAACAACAACAGTGCCTCCAACACCTACACCAACACCTGCTCCAAAGAAGGGAGGGTTTGCTTGGGGTGAATTCATCGGTGAGTTGAATAAAATGAATTAGTAATATCCGGCCTTCAAACTTTATGATGATATACAGCAAGGTTTTCTTTACTATTTACAGGTGGCATTGTTTTCGCTATTGCCATTTCGTCGCTTGCATATCTTATTTGGCGCTTCTACAAAGCACGACTGGATAGGAATTACCACACTTTGTAAGAAAAATTTGACAGAACAACAAACAATCGTTGTTAACCCTCAGCCTTATTTTCTCTTCCTGTGTATAACCACTATTCGAATCTACCCCCGGTCCAGTCCTGGAAAGAATTACCTGTTCCTGTTATTTAATCCTGATTAATTTTTCATGTCACTAATCAAATCTAGCAACTACTTTAACAGCCATACTAATCTAAGTTATACCCTAAATCCACGTAACGTTATTGCTATTCCTCATATATGTGTAATCCCAAACTCCTTTGACACCAATGCAAGACTCTAGTTTTCGTTGTTGAATGTTTTCACTCACACTAATTCGTTTCGCATGATACGGTAATATATGCTGTGCTAGACTAATTTTGACTAATTTGAATTAGTTAAATTGTTTGAATGCAAATTTCTGATTTGACAATTAATAAATTTGTATTATGCTGAAAATTTTTCCAGCTCTAATCCAACGTTTTAAAAAGTCCCAGACCTTCACTACCTGCCTTCCTTCAATGTGTTGAATCTCTGAGTGCCCATGCATCGCTGAATACTTTATCAACCTTTAAATTGCAATGCTCGAATGGAAGCCGTTTAACTAACTGTAGATAGTTCATAGTTATGTACCTACAACGTATATATTATGTATCATTGTGTATTGAGTTTCGTCTTTCAGGTAATTGTGATTTTTGTTTTGTTTTTCTGAATTTATTTGTAATTTAAACTGATAAACATATCGTATCTTGTTTGTGTATGTATTATGAGTTGATCATGTAGGTATTATACCGTTAGGTATTTACACAACTTTTAAAAAATGTTCTTCATTCAGCAATTGTAGATGTTAATATTATAATAATGTAGGTACATATAAATTTTCATTAAGCTAGTCGCGTATGATGATTACGGTTGAATAATTCCTTTGTTGCTAAATTATAGCCTAGTGTACGCATTATGGAAAACGTTGAACTATCAGTTGTATAGATTATGTTGTATGTTCTATAATTATTATTATTTGTATATACCTATGCTTATTAGATCGTCGCTTCGAAATCCTTTTGCGATGAAAGATTCGTTTAAATATATTAAGTGGTATCGATATCTCTGCTTTTACTCCAGAAATATTCGTCCGAAATTAATATACAATGTCGTTTATAGATAACAAACTTAAGTTTGTAAAGTTTAGTTTTATCCTTGTGATATGCCATGTGTATCCTAATCAGAGTTTCGATTACTCGTAGAACATAGTTGAAAACTAATAATACATACATTATATCATACTATTAGTATTTTACTTTAAAGCTTCTTTTCTCAAGAGGTAATGCATGAATGTGATGTAGTAATCTTACTGTACATTATTATTAATAATATTATTTTTAGCAACTAAAATAATCTAAGTGAAAAATACAATACATACATCACAATATAAATATGCGTTTGTATTTATTTGAACGGCAACAACAAGATATCCGGAGCCTGTCTTGCACGATGATGTTTAAACCTGATAGCATATTGGTTTTGTTTGTCAGTTGTATGTTTTTCAATAATTATAGTTTTTTATTAAATTATCCATCGTTAAAAACTCGGAACGTTGTTAAGTTCCGATATGAGAGCTTTTGTTTTGTTGTTGCTTGCTAATCATTTGGTACCTCACCTCGGTATGATAAACTGAATTTATTTTTGATGTTTGAAAATCATTCCATCCGATGAATAGCCTGAGATTAAATTTTAAAAATTTAAACTAAACTACAAACATTCAACTACATACCAACTACTTAAAAAATAAACATCACCCTCTGAATATCTTGTTTGTTCAAGAGATAGAAAACACTATTCCCTTGTCTTTTTTTACAGGAGCACCAATTTGATTTAAAATGCCTCATGAATCACAACGCACTTGTGCTGTTTGCTTATGATGATAGCAACATTATTTTCGTCGGAAGACAAGTTTTCTATGAAAACTGCTTATCTGCCTGCTTCAAGAAAGTATAGTATATTTTATCCTGAATATTTATTCTCTATAATTAGGAAGATGCCTTTTGTAATCATATTTTACATGGTGGTGGTAACCATTTTCAAGCAGATTATTTATCTTTGTGATAAATATTCGAACATTGTGTGAGAGCAAAAAATGCTTTACAAGTACCACCACTATATCAGTATAACCATTGCTGAAATTACGCATGTAACTGCACATATTTTAGTTGGCAACTTAAAAATTTTCAACGTGTCTTGCAAACATGGGAAATCCTATTTCTTTCCATTTACCCCCTAAAACCATTTTTCTTTACTCCTTTGCGTTTTGTTAGACATACAATCTTTTACCAGGACATAGAGATAATTCATATATTCAATTACGTCACTGGAAGTGTAGGTCACGTTATTTGTTTTTAAAAATTCCCGATAATACCAATACATAAATAAATAAAATCAAACATTTTGATGAGGGTATAAAGTTGCCAATATTATTTGACGGAAGTTCAATAAAGTTTAATTTTTATGATAAAGTAAGTCTTGTTTCATACATAAAAAAAACTTATGACACTAAAATTTATATTTAACGATATTGGAATACATAATTTGTTATATGTATATATATATATATATCACCGTTGATGTTGTAAGCATTATCCGACTCAAAAATGTATAAGTATATTTGAAGACCTGTCTACTCAAAATCAATAGTACCATCTATTCTTCAGTGGTTTGACTACCACCGATTAATTTTATTGAAACTAAAAATAGACAAGTCCGTCCGGTTCGAATGACGAAAGATAAGATATGTTATCATCAAGTATCATTTTCTTCAAGCTAGAATTTGCTAAAAAGTGGAAATGGTCTTCAGTGTATCAGAATATCGCACAGTGATAGTTGGTTGATATTTCCTCAATTACCTACCTAATCTATTTTATACTTAAAAAGAAGTAGCACGTTTCTAGCCATTGGATAAGGTGAGACAACTAGCATTTACTTGGAAATTAAAAGTAGGAAAACCAAAATGAAGCTCCAATTCAAAGTAATTTCAAACCAACAACCTACTATTATTCAGTTGTTATAAAATCATAATAAACTTACGATTAGTGTGACAAGTTTTAAGTGATAGTGATACTTACCTGTAGTTAGTGATGTGAAATTGGATTTTTTTTACAGCTTTCAATGGATTTTACAATAAAACTCCCAAAAAGTTTCAGGTCATATATTTGAGACTTTTCATTTTTTGCGTTGTTGTCTTTTGTACATTTATCAGTTGTTGAGTTTATAAATCAGCTATGTCTGTTGTATTGGTGCTTCATTATAAAAAATCCTAATACAGCAGAATTTAAAAAACAAACATTTATAAAAAAATACAACAACGTACTATAAATTGTAAATTGTCAACTTGTGTTGCCGCAAATAGTCAGTTATAGTAGTCCAACGATAAAAACGTGTCATGCATTGTTGAATTTGCAACCATGTTGGAAACTACCTTGATATTAATAATTTCTACATTTCACATATATTAGATTTAAAATATTGTACTTCTCACGGGTTAGTTCTCGCAAAAACGCGGTTTACCGTTCTATAGTAAGATGTTTTAAGTAGTTGAGTCACACCAACGTAAAAATGAATATAGTCTCAATATTATTGTAATGAGAATAATAAAAAATGTTACTCGTAAACCAATTAAATTCTTGTACATTAAGTGAACATTGTGCGATATATACATTGGGATCAATCAGTGTTGTGTGCTGATGAGTAAATGGCACCATAATTATTACTTGTTAAATGTCCGTAATTATGTAATGAAGACAGTTATACCTAACCTTTGAATTCACAGTAGTACGAAGAAGTCTTCTTGTAATATTCGATATGCATCTTACAGTGAAATGAAAAGGTAAATGGTGTACATACAACAAATAAGTAAGTAGAATGGTCATGTAGAATGTCGAATAATTGAAACAGTATCTTATGTATGACACATAAAACAGTTAGGTAACAGAATTTTTATTATTCCTTTTTAGCTGATAGGAAGTTACATTAAATTTTAAATGTAGGTAGGGAATACAGTAGTTTGTTTCCACATGGTTAGATTAGAATGCATTATAAGTTAAATATATATACATAATAACAATGCAAAGTCGGATTTTAAATGAAACTTTGCACTTTCTATTGATTGCAAAAGCTTTTGTTTGTTTCCACTTGGATAGATTAGAATGCATTATAAGTTAAATATATATACATAATAACAATGCAAAGTCGGATTTTAAATGAAACTTTGCACTTTCTATTGATTGCAAAAGCTTTCGTTGATGAGCCAGGTCTCTGGTTGGTTGGATTGTTATGATAAAGATAAAGTATGGATACGAAAGTTTAATTTTGAAGAAAATAAATTAGCCTTTTAATTAAGGAAATTAATATATACAAATTAGTATACACGGACTATCGACTCTTTACGAGTATCGTCACCTTCGTCAACAATTACCAACTTAGAAATACCAACTGTTATGTATTACATACTGAGTAAACAAAGATGAATGCTCTGCATGGTATTTTGTGGAATAAAGTCATTACCTATAACTTAGGTAAAAAAAAAGTAAAGTGTTTTCTCTTCGATTGTTGCGTCCCACTTTCATTTTAATAATTCATTTCCGCTTTAATTGATCACCGACTGGACTGGGCTACAACGGATTCTATTGAGTAATATTCATGCAGTTGTGTAACTGTACATAATCAAAATTTAATATTTCCACAAAAAAGGAAACAATTGTATGTTATATGCGACTCATGTTCCCATTGGCCCGCAGTATCTTCCGCTTCCGTTAACTCGCCTCAATCTAAATCGCTCCAAAATCGCACTAAAAATGTTGGGAATAATTGAAATTTGGTAATCTTTTATGTTTTGCTTGCTCAACTTTTGACAAGCATAACTCGATAAAACCAACAACATGTACAAATACAAGCCACAAGCTTTTCTCAAGAGGCCTATTGATGCAAAACTGTTGGTGCAATGATTAAGTATTGACCACACTAGAGTATATATTAATATGAGATATACGAGAATGGACATTGGACAACTTCAAACCTAAAGAAATGTCAGAATCAAATATAGAATTGACACAAAGTACTTATAACAGCAGACATACTGACAACTGGCTAAGTTGTATATGGTTAGATGAACACGGTCCAAGACACACCTCTCTTATCATCAAACTGTATGAAAGCTTCCTAATAGTTGGTGCCGGTGCATATTATAGTTATCCGTGCGGTAAGGTTGAATGTGGTGTATTCTCCGTCAAGCATCAAGCATTTGTGATTATGAGATATGAAGGTAATGCCATTATACAGTTTCTGTATTCTGTATTCGGCCAAATAAACAGTAAAGAAAAACTGAATGGTTTATGGTTGTCCTCGTCTCAAGGCCAACAATGATAATAGTTTTTCACATTAATCAAATTTGTCAACACTTTTGTCAGTTTACTCATGAAAGTAATTTTGTATCTGGAAAATTGTCATTGCTTTGTCGTTGTCGGGTTTCATTGTTCACTGAAACGCTCCTCGTAGATTTCCACAGCCTTGTCCAGTTTACTAACCCACATTTTCTTTATTGAAATCAAATTTCGGTCTTTTGCGAAATGGCTGCAATTAAAGGAAGCTACCAAATGGTGTCAAGTGACAAGTACGAGGACTTTTTGAAAGCTGTTGGTAAGTTAAACATTTATTTTGTGGAGCAAAGTGTCTTTTGCAAAATGGCTGCAATTAAAGGAAGCTACCAAATGGTGTCAAGTGACAAGTACGAGGACTTTTTGAAAGCTGTTGGTAAGTTAAACATTTATTTTGTGGAGCAAAGTAGAAGATAAACGAAACAAAATTTCATTGCCCATTGTACAATGATAAAAAATTATTAAAGGTGTAAGTATGATAAATCGTAAGCTGGCAGCTTCTGCGACCCCAACAATGACATGGAGTGAAGATAACGGAAAATGGACACAGAAGACAAAAACTACCATTAAAAGTTTTGAAATCATATTCACTCTCGGTGAAGAGTTTGAGGAGGAATTGGCCGATGGTCGCAAATGCAAGGTGGCTTACTGAATTAAAAGCTTCATAATAAAATGTTCAGTCATACTTTATATTCTACTTTCAACATACATACTTAGTACATGCAGCATTCAGTATATTAGCTTAATATTTTTCCTTAGTCCGTTATTACGATTGAGGGAAATAAGTTGATTCACAAACAAACAATGGGAAGTGAGTATTCTTCTGTCGTCACGAGAGAGTTCAATGGAGACGAAATGGTGAGCAAATTTCAATCTGGAGATGTTGTTGCCACCCGTGTGTTTAAAAAGGTACATATTATTTCAAAAGTGTAATGAAGTCCAATGTATTTATAGTTACAATGAAAAGACTGACTTTAATTAATGTTAAATTACTTTTAATAGGTTTAACAAACGAGTAGTTTGTTTCACACAACGAACATGCTTTCAGCTACCTATATATCGTTTATGATAGTTTGAAGTTGAATGCAAAAATAAATATTTTTAATTTAATTCGCAACACGTCTATGCTATCAGTCCTCTTCTCTTGTTTATCCCATTTACTGCTACTATATTTAATGATCTTGCATTTTGCATACACTAACTTATCCTTTGTTGATTGCTTGGTTATCCATAATGAGTGTCATATGTCATATCAATAATCAATAAACACGAATGATTGATTGATTTATTCTTTTTTTAGACGTGTCACATCAATGATCAGTAGAGGAGATTGTTGAGCACAGCTTTATCGTTAGCTTTGCATGCTGCATCGGAATAGATGTTGCATTTTTATTACGCAGATAAAAAACTTTTCATCATGACTTTACCGTATATTTCCGTACGTTTGTCATTTTCTCATGGCCAGACAATTCAGCCGATTTTACTCAAATTTAGCACACATGTACAGACCTTAGGGTAGTGGCTTCTATGGGATGTAATTTCAGCAAATTTTCTCCACCCTTGGGGGGTCATTTGGGGGGGGGGAACTAAAAATTAAACTTTACAAAATTACTCAAATTTGGCACAGGTGCTTTATCTCTGGGATGCAATTTCAGCAAATTTGGTCAACTTTCCTTTATCCTTTTTCTATTGTTTCCAAATCGAAGACAAATGGCTAGAGAGTATAATAATTTTTAGGTATGCATTTCTAGGAGAGCTAGTTCTCATCAACACTCATGCAATAAATTAGATTTTTCTCTTTGCGAGCAACAGAACGGAAATGTTAGGAACCAAACTGGTATTTTGATATGTTTATTTATAACTGAATAAAAACACCGTTAACAAATCAGAACTATTTCTTCGTCAACGGATTTTGTCAATAGGGCTATATAACAAGTTTTAACTAAAACATTTTAAATTGAAACATTTTAAAATATTTAAAGCAAAAAAGAATTTAAGAAAGCGTGGTTTTCCTTTGCCTTGAGAAAGCGATGACAAATTAAATGAAACCCAACAACATGAGATACTTAATTTCTTAAAATTACACCACCAAGGGAAATATTTCCTGAAATACGTTAGTTCTTTGTCCTTTTCCTTATTTCGTTTCCTCTCGATTTTAAGTGCGCACCTTCCTAAAAACTCTTGTAGCCACCGTATCGCCGACAATAAAAATTGAGATCATTTCCTCCCCATTGAATTCCCGGATTACTGTTGCCTCCACAGTTCCAATTTTTTGCTTATGGATTAATCGGTTTTTTTCCATTGTAATTTTGGACTAATAAGGAAAAGTAATAAAAGTAAAGTATTGTACATGTTGCTCAATAAATCACGTTTCGATAAGCCAATTCTGTAGTAAATAATCTTAATTTTCTAGTGACTATACCTTGAGTTTTGTACCGTAAAATAATTCGTCAAATTCTTCTCCGGGAACGAAACAAATATCACAGTTCTTTCTTCCCAAAACGGTACGTTGTGTCCACTTACCATCTACAGACGGTGCATACTCTATGTATGGTCTGCACTTCCAGTTCTGTTCACGTTCATACATTCCAGCACCTACATTAAAAATAAATTTCAGGTTGTCGTGACCCATTCATGTAATTGAGTTGTCTTATGTCTTATAGAAATTTTGAGATTTTGTTTCGAATCTTCATACCTACTGACTTCAAATAGTCATCAAACTTTTCACTATCAACTAATTCGTATTTTCCCATGATTTCCATATTTATTGTTTTTTAATACCGTCCAGCGTTTAGTTTTACTATACTGTCTGATTTACAACAACATGAACGAAGGGGATAGTTTTGGGATACCACGGTGTGACACCGGGATTAACAGGGGGCTGCAAAGCTTATAATATGACCTCGTGGGATGCAAACACTACAATGCCTTTTTATGATTGCATGCTATTTATACCTGGTGCCTTCTTGGCATCGGAAACTGTCTGAAATGCCGAGATACAAGTTGACAGTTGAACAAATCATTTTTGGAGGATTAAATCATAAATAAACATAAAACACAACAAGTTCAAATAACTTGAACTTGATTTTTTTAACATAACATGAGTATCGTCTGATTTGAGTAGAATATTCCAGATGACATTTTCAAGTATCAACTAAATAAATAACTCGAATTTTTGTATTTGTTTGCTAACATATATCTCAGATGGCTATTATTGGTTAACAGTTGTTAAATGTTATATAATAGTTAAATTGTATTTCATTAATCGTAACCTGACGCCTGTGTGGAGCTTTCATCGATTGATCAGATTATCGATATTTAATGACTAAATAATTATTATAAGTTTGCTGTTTATTTCCTATATTATCAATGTCTGGAAGTGTAGGAAATCACGCGTTACAATGCTCGACAGTTGACAGTAAGGTTGCTCACTGACATGTGTTGTGTAAATGTTTTATCTGGATGGAAGTCAGGAAAATGATAAGACGTAAAAGGTTATATAATCTCATTTATTTGTTTATAATTTTTCAAATAATTATATTGACATTATACCTATGTGTATTATTCTCGGCAGGTGCTACTATACTGTGCGCGTGCGTTCATTACTTCAACTTGTTGTTCTTTTTAAATATACTGTTGTATTCACCGAACGGAATTATAGAACACAAATGTGACTCAAAAAGAACTATTTAGAAATACATTTAATCAGTAAAGATATTCTTTACTGTCTCCGTATTAGTCAGCAACAAGCCTAATTTACAAAACAGGTAATGTACTGTAAGCCTAATGTAATTTCAATATCAAAACAGGTCTCCATTCAAGGTAATCAAGGACAATTAACTGCCATCCCATCCCATGGTTATCCTCATCGATTTGACCCATTTAATTGGCAACCATTCTTGGACGCCTCTCCAATAAACGGACATGGTCCTTAAAATATTTATAAATTGCACTTTGCAGATGTGCTTAATGCTTAAATCAGGAATTGAGAATATTTTTAAAAACACTTTTTATACCGACACCGATGCCTCATACGACCGTAACCGATAATTACTTACTATCATAACAAAAAATAGTCAGCACACCTGCATGCACTGAATTAATTAAATATGCAATCGAATGTAACGTATTATTAGATCAATATCTAATTGAAACAGAAAAAATATATATGATCATTTTTAATTTTGTTTTTGAGTATGCTCCATCCACAGTCCATTACAAGTAACAAGATGTACACGGGATGATCATTTTTATTGACAGGTGGTTGTCAAATGGAGTGCTCTGACTATGAGATCTCTACCAATAATAGAACAATGGAAGCTCAATTTTGCATTTTAGCATTTAATAAAATCGAGCTTTACGTAGGCACATAAAAAATTTACTTTAAGTTGCCAAACTAATTTCAATTTATCTTGAATAATTCAGAATGCGTGCACCTTGCACTTGCACCTTGCACCACAAAAAATGGCGTGAACTTCATTATTTGTTCCCGATACGATGTTATCATAGGTTTCTTCTGATGCTACCTGGATGCTACATAATACGCAGAAGCAGTGAGCTATAATTTTATAATAAGCTCTTTGCGCAGAAGCATCTGTTTTAAAAACATGGAAACTGATACTGATGATAACCGTTTTTGCGTGTTTGATAATAATAATAACAAAAATCTCTTGAATAATACTGCTTGACTCACTTTTGCTAAATACTTTTAAAATGGCAAATTTTCTAGTTTCCGCAATGGTGCTCTAGTTTTATTTTCCACTTCCGCAGTTCCACTGCTTCAATATAGTCATCAGTCATCAATTTTAATCATGGCTACAACCTCGAGTTGCTTCACATCACTGTGTAAGCTTGATAGGATAGTCTTCGTGGGACTTTTTCTTTTGCTAATGATGTTATGCCAAGGCCTTTTTGTTGCCGCAAGAAGTACGGTCAGTGTTAAAAAATGAATGTTTAGACTCTGAAATATATATCAACTATTAACGAAATTAACGATAACATCCTAATCTCTTCGTAAACAAACAGCCTGCATCGAATGTGACAGCCAACGGGAACCGAATTGTGCGAATGATACCTTGCTACAACCTTTTGAAAAGAACTGCACCAATAACCATACATGGTGCTACATCGCCCAAGGAAACGTTACCACATTGGGCTACATTCTCGAAAGAAAAGTATATGTGCTGAAGAAAGTAAAGTTTACCAAAACGGCTCGTGGCTGCACCAAGGTGCACAATGATGAACAGTGTATTCACATGAAGCAAGCAGACTCAGACTTCAAAGTTTGTCACTGTAAGGAAGAA
>JAHZNB010002168.1:0-12131 GCA_027744295.1 Callyntrura guangdongensis | reverse complement strand
CCAAAGAGCGAGACGACAACAAGAAAAAGAAAATTGCATGTTGACACGCTCCGGTTTTTTTATTTTCGACTTCATTTCCTACGGTACATTGCTCTTGTTCCAAGTACAATAGCTGAGTGGGCTCAAGAACGATCCATTGACTTCTGTAAACGCAAAGGGAGTCGAGATATAAATAGAGAGCAAGTGAACGAATGAAGGAATAAAACATTCACGACGACGACAACAACGAAATACATGTACCCTGTATTTTGGATACCTCTTCTACAAGGCTCTGAGGGTAAGAATACGAAAAAAGCGACACAAAAAAAAGTTTCGGGTTTCCTGGGTGATACTATTTTTTTTTTTTTGTAGTTGGTTTGTTGATGAGACTGCTGTTATATAGGGTTTCTTCAGAGTGAGAGAGAGAGAGAGACAAGCTATTGTAGACTTCTTACTTATTATTACACGGTGGTGGCAGTGCAGTGATGCCAATGTAATTTGCTTCTGCCTCTCTGACTTTTTAACTTGACTTTTTTTTCTCGTGTGGAGGTTTCCATTTTCCCACAGAAGGAAAGTGCCGACAAGAGTTATACTTTTGTACCTTTCTATTATTAGTACTCGTCTGTTTTTCAAGTATTTAGAACTAGCGGGGAGGAACTAAAATATGCATAATTTGCTGAACAAGTAGCAGTATCAGTATCACTTTTGCCACCACTGCTGCACTCGCTGAAAGTCTCAAAAAACTTTTTCTTCCTGACTTTTCCTGGGTAAATGCGGAGTTCTCTTGTGGTAGTAATCATCAATCCAGGCATGTATATTTTAAATAGAAGTACCGAAAAGACCAAAAAGTTCACTAGTACAGGCCGAATAGAGTACTTACTACTTACGTTTTTACAATGCTCCGCCGGTTTTTTTGCACAGTCAACACAGTTTCCTTATACCAAGCAGTGGTCTTCAGCTATATTTTTTCTGTAATTTTTGGTTTCTCGCTTTCTACCAGCTTTCCGTAATTTTTTGTGTACAATGACTACCACTAGTGATGACGGCTACGACGACCATTCTTGGTATCATTTTATCTCAAGTACGTTACGTATGTAACAAAGAACATTAATATTAAAGTACTCTCAGGAAAGACCGCTACTTTCACTTCCTCTCCGTAAAAATACAATTTTGAAAGTGTATTTAAGCCAGTGAAAAGCCGGAGAAAGTCTTTCCCTTTTCTCTCAAGCACAGAAAGGGCGAAAGATAAAGATACTTAAAGGGAATCTCATGGCGTACTTCGTTGACGATGATGATGATGATGCCACAGTACCGTGTGTACAGAATATTGTGTCAATTGGAAAGTAAAATGCAAAAAAGCCATTAAGAGCATACATACATATTGTAAAAGCTCACGGGGTGCGCATCAAAATATTTCAGCAAAAAAGCGAGTCCGAATATATCGTGAAAAAATGGGCACATTGTGTCTTTCTTACGTAAAATTTTGCTATCATTATTGCATCTTTTAATACGTAATGCATAGAGACTCAACGACCCTTTTTGCTATAGAATGAATTTTTACTACGGCATTGTATTTGCAGTGCACACTACCACGGCACCAAGTGTCCGGAGTCCGTGTGATAAAAAAAAGTCACCAACAAAAACGTCTGCCAAGGATTGTCACATGCAGAAAAATATAGCCAGATTTTAGTTATTATTAGGGAGATGTAGCTAACAATTTTATATATATTTTGGACAGCATGGCGCATCGTTCAATAATGCTCTATTGGCTGAACTTCTCAACAGCTACGGAGACATTTCCCATCACCATTTTTGGAAGTGATCTCTCTCTCTCTCTCTCTCTCTCTCTCTGTGTGTGTGTGTGTGTGTGACTTGGTTGCTGGGACAAAACAAAAAGTAATCTTTTTGGTTTCCCTGTTGCAATATTTGTGCCTATAAGCATGTCTTTTTCTTTCTTTACTTGCTCTAATACAGGATTGTATTTTTTGGGTAAGTGAATAAGCTGGCAAACTGATGATGAGAATGGGAATTACGAAGAATGTGAATGACATCAGAAAAAAACGAAGACACACCAGCAGCAGCAGTACCAATGCTGGTTGACTGCTGCTGATCCGCACAGTTATAGCAGAAAGATGTCCCAAAACACTTGTTGAATGCATGCAGACTATAATCCCACCAGTGGCGTACCAAATATTTTTTTCTAGGAGACGTTTGTATAAACGAATATGAAAATGAAAGCAGGGAAGGAATGTTTTCCTGAAGAAAAATGCAGTGGTGGCAGCGCGATAAAATGGCAAAAAATCGTTGGATGCTACCAGACAAACAAAACTAAACTAGAGTTGGCTGTAGCAAAATTTTATGAAGATACATAGCGCAGTTTTCATTTCGTTTTTCTATATAGGTAGACTTAATTTTCTGCATTCCTTATTTACTTATTTGGAATTCTATTCATCCACTTTTGGTTGTGTGAGACAAAAGTATGATGAAAATGAAGAAGAGAAAGTAGCAAAGAAAAATTAACTGAACGCAGCCAAAGATAAAATAGAAAAGTAGCGAAGAGCTAAAACAAAAAATGTAGTAAATGAAGTGTATAACAACCAGATGCACAGTTTCTCCCTTCTCAGTTTTGTATTAAGATTGGACTATGTACATTACTTTTAGCGAGATTTAGAAAGCAACGTGAAACAAAAACGATTTTCTATTTTTCAGATTTTAGAAAAACATATCTGTTTCAGGTTTTACACATGGTGGCTTTCGTTACTTGACAAAATGAGTAAATACGCACGTTCCTTTCACTTCTTATTTACTTTATCTGGTTTTTTGTTCCTACTTTCTTCCCGTGCTACTGCCTTGTCTTTTCTTTTTATCGTTGGTCGTCAGTTTCATTTACCATAGATTTAGGCCCAAGAGAGCAAAAGAGAGAGTAAAGTGAACTATATCATGGGGGTACATAGGCAACGCTAACGTTATAATACAGACAGATGTATTTACAAGAGAGGAAAAAAAGTAAATATGAACTTCGTTGTGTCCTAAAAAAAAACCAGTGGTACTGCTGCTAGTCGTTGTGTCTTCCTGATCTCCAGTATAGGTGCATTGTATATTGTATCCCATTTGTTTTAGTTATTCTCTCGTCACTTAATAATCTAAGACCCTGCCTCCGCCATTATTTCAGCCTGGTTAGTTGTGTTTCTACTTGCGTGAAAGAAGAAAAGACAGAGAAAGGAAAAGAGCAGCTGGCTGTGAAATGAAACTGGTATCAAATAAGGAGTACGGTTGGTATGGTGGGAAACGACGGCATGGAAAAGGATATAGTTTAACTTACTTTGATACAACTTAATAATCATAAACTTTCTCTTGCATGGTTATAGAGGTAATGACACCAGGACACAAAATGTAAGACAAACGTCCAGACTAATACTAAGAATAGTGGATAATGACGGAGATGAGTGCGTAGTAGCGTGAAAAATTGTGCTTAATGCCTTGCTTATCGAAAGATTTCTTTGGGTCGGTGTTGTGGAAAAGAAGAACATATGTCTATGTCTAAATCTTACCCACGTAAAAATAAAACTGGACGTTGAATTAAAACTTTTAAAATCTCTTGTTTGTGGAATACTTTATTCTTCACCGGCAACTACTATAATGTTAATGTGACTGCATTTGTTTTCGTACAGAGGTCTAAATCTTTTTCGCGTTTTTATCTTTTAAAGGAATTCTATATTTAAAAAACGACATAAAGGCATTAAATAAGCGAATATAAGAGGGAATAGAAGAAATACGTAGAGAAATTTTTAAAGAAATGTACCAAAAAATTACGAGCCTGCCAACGTTTTAAAACACACTTTCAAAATGCAGTAGTTTGTTTTTCTTTTGTATACCTTGTGTTTTTATTTTTCTATCCTCCCTTCTTGCTATACAAGTGTCTAGTTAATACGGTCGGATGCAACGAAGGTCGGCATATTTTAAAACTTTCTCCAGGAGAAAACATATTGCCCAATTAAATTTATAGTATAGTAACGCTTTCAAGACTTCAATGACGCACCCTCTTCATGGTCACCCATCCCCATTTCATTAGGAATCCTTTTGGTATATTTTAAGAAAGAAGCATACATTCTGCGATGCCTTCTTTCGATAGAATAAACAATCCCATTGTTCTCTCTTGCAGACTTCTTTTTAACTGGTTTCTTAAGCCTTCAAGGCAACCCTGAGTTACTGCGGATCCAAACTGTTTGACAATGTATCTAGCGTCTGTAGTTTAGCTTATGTGTATATTTTGCTGTTATTTGAACATTGGTTGAAATTTGGTTGTCGTAGTGAAAATTTCTTTATTCTTATTTGTAGTTTTGTGAACGAAAAACTATTGGGATCTAGGCTAGGTAGCTTTATTCACGCTTGTTCGCTCTCTAAATAATATTTCTGCCAGCTTCCACCACTACTACCGTTTGTGTCGCGGCACTATGCAAAATTTACCGTGACAGTTAAATCCTATGAACTTACATGGTTCATATTATTTTATAAATAAGCAAAATCTCCAGACAATACTATGTGCTCATCCCCAGTTGCATTTTTACGTACCACGACAATATCTCCGTCTAGTTCAGCTTCTTTATAAGCAAAGCATGAAATAAGTACCTACTTGTGCTCATCGTCCTGGTATTCTACACAGTTGGGATGGTAGTGTAGAAAGAGAAAAATTCAGTCTGCGTGCTGTACTATGTGTACTGTCTCCCTGTTGGATTTTTGTTGTTATTTATGACACCCAAACAAAACTTTTTAGGTACACAAAGGAAAGGTTTATATCCAATCCAAAACTGGATTTCACCGTAATACCTTTACATTCTATAAGCAAAGCGGTGGCGAGACTGAAAAAATTCTCAACCAGATTTGCCAAAACCGGAACGTGAACAGAAAAGTTGGTGTATATAGACTGAAATTTATATTTAAAATAAGGCAAAAAAACATCATAAGATGATTTCATGGTAAACCGATTATATATATGTATGTATCGTAAGCCGAAGTAATGTGGCTGCTGGAAATATGACCGTTTTTTCATAATCACCATGAAAAGAAGCCATGAAAGTTGCTTATTAGTATTACCAAGTGATAAGAGGACTAACATCCTGTGTGTATGTCTATATGTTTGCCTACCTATATTCTTTGTAGGCTTTTGCGTAGGTGCAGCTACAGTCTTCCATAATGTTAATATTATGATTATTGCAGAGCCGTCTATCATCAAATAATAGGTTTTCTGCAGCACTCTCACTAGGGTCGGAAGTTGGGAAGGGAAAGTTTTGAATTTAGTTAGAAGTTTGGACAAACATGTTAAAAAGTCTAAAGCCACAAAAATTGTTAAGTTGACCGGGACGAGTACGGGAACAAGATGAATAAAAATTTGAGTGTGTGCCGACCTGTATAACGTACCTTTTTTTACTCCTGTTACCCTTTATGCTTTCTTGCATCATCATATGATTAAATGGAGATCTCATTCTGATCCTAAAAAGAGCTCCAACTATTGCCACTTCTATACACAGTGCAGTTGTTATAACACATTTTATGCGGTGTTAAAGCGGATATTTTACGGTGTATTACTATTACTGAACCAAGTACTCTGTAACATTTTATATTCTGACAGAGAGAGAGAGAGAGTTGAAAGAAAAAGAATAGTAAACGCGCTTACACAGAGACCAGGCAAGAGAAAAGTGAGGATGGATTATTATTAACGCTATTATGATGATTATTATGGGATTTGGCTGGAGGCACCAAGGAAAAAGGCAAGACGTGTGTGTGTGTATAAAAATGGAATGAAGATACATACGGGCAAGTATACATACCCGCATGCAATACACTTGTAATACCTAAATACATGGTCGCCAGTCTACCTGCATGTTTCAGCGAGCAAAAACAAACCAAGCAAAAAATCCTTCCCTTTTCTCCAACTTTCCATTTTTATTTTTCAAATCTCTTTTATTCAAGTCTCGGTAAAAACATGGTTGCGCAGATATAATGATGACGATGGGATTTGGAGCTACAAGACGTACAGGTGGTATAAACGCGCATATAGTCTATGGTTACTAATAATATGTGTAAAGTAGTGTAGTGCCCGGGGTAGTAGATACTGTGTGCAGGTGAAAATGGAGAAAAGGAATGAGAGATGATAGTGGAGTATCTTCCGTCTTCAGGGAAAGCAGATAACACGTTCATATTGTGCGGTGTGTGTGAAGAAGTTTACTTTTTGAAAAATGAAAAAAGAATGAGGAGGATTATTACGACGAGAGAAATGTTATTAGTCTGCTGTACATAAACAGAGTCACTGGAAGCTATACATACTTATACATAAGTGTATGCACAATTTTTTAACAGCTTTCCTTCCTGGTGCTTAGGTAGTACGTTACATTGTGCTGATTATCTGTTCGACATGTCAAAAGCGAAATAGCCGAATGGGATATGTAGTCAAAGCCTACAAAATCGAGAGGGAACTCTGGACGGGTTGCTGCCTCGCTCGGAAACAGCAAAGCAAACAAATGAAACGAAAAATTAGAATGGAAAATGGCAATCGAGTGAAACGAAAATGAGAAAAAGAACAAAATGAGATATTTCTCTTTATTCGTCTGAATAAAACTTCCAGTAATCTTGTCGTGTTCATTTGGGGTACTAATTCGTCTCATCGTCACCATTCTCAAAGTTGTGCATATGCGTAACCGCAACTTGAGGATAAATGTGTACGAACCATGTATAGTCTTTCATGGCGGGTTTGGTCGTTCCCATATATGAAGCTGTCTGTACAAGCAGCCAGCTAATTCTCAACTTTTTATTCGTTCTTTTAACTGTTCAGCTACTATCGTAACACCAAATGTAGAAAGTTTCAAGTCCGACACAACTTGTTTCTTGTCATGGTGTGCTACCAAAACTTTATACGTATAACCGTATCTTTTGTGAAAATTGGTTTTTAGATCATACATATTTTAGTCTATACGGTACTTACCTTTCCTGATGGTAGATCCACGTCCACTTATCTTATTCCTCACGTATTTCTCGACGATGACCACCCCGGTTTTCTCTTTTAGTATATCCGGCCACTTTCAACTTTTTCCGTGATGATAATGATGACCTTTGACGATTTTCCACTGATATTACCACCGTTTATTACCCATCTTTCTTGTTATGTCTACGTTTATTTCCACTTACATGTCACCACTTTCCCCAGCCTGCAGTTCGTTTGTCTCGTTCTGGCTAGTTACCACATCCTGTGTCATACAATGACATACACAGGTACAAGCTCAAGTATGCTGTATAGCGTTCCTCTTGAATTTAAAAAAGCCAAGATGTTACGAAAACAAAAAACTTGGAAAACTGCAGAGCAGCAAACAAGAAACATGCACTTTCACTTTTTACCCCGGCGCCAGTACTACTGCCTGCTTTTCTTTCAGAGCAGCTCACGTTGTTGCTGTTTTGTTCCGTCTGAAAATCATCTATTCATTCATCTGACGACTACAGGCTGGCTTTCTCTTGCTAAAAACCTCCACACACACATGTGTGTGTAGACACACGAGTAAATACATCTTTTAGGTGACTGTACAATACCATGATAGCGAGCACGCAAGCTCAGCACCAATACCATCGCCGCTACTTACACACAGCACACACACTTTGTATAAAGATAGATTCACGCTTTCGGCTGCTGCTGTTTCTGCACAGATTTTGCATTTTGATACGTCCACTCTTGCTTGAAAAGGGATCTGTGTGTTTCAAGAACTGAAAGTGAGTTTAGTACACATCTAGTAGAAACTATCTGAGTGAAATACATGGTATAAGGGAAGGGATGTGTAAGTAAGTACATCAGTAGAAGGAAAACTGCTGATGTTGGTGGTTGGGAAAAGGAGAAAATGAAATGAGTTGATGGAATAACTACTTTGTTCTAAGAGATACATACATTAAACACAACACACGGACATGTAAGATGAGAAACGACTATTTTCTTGGTGGGTGAAGTTAGCAAAGATGATTTTGCTGACGGGCTGGCTAAGAAGATGAAAAGTTGCCGGGATGTTGAGAATGACAGAGAAGGAGCTACGCGGACGATGATGATGACGATGAAGCCGTTGTTATGCAATCTTTCAAAACAACTTTTTGGCTTTTGTTGAGTAAAGTGGATGGCTGGTAGTAACTGTTGCAATGATGAAGAACACTTGTCTTCTGTATATTTCTTAATTTGGTTGCTTTTTTCGGTGTGGTTGTAAGCTGGACTTTTCAGAAGAAAATGCTGAGTAGCTCGGAATTTCTTTAATGTGGGTAATTGAGAAAAAAGATGGAGAGAAGGATTCAAAGTAGTGACGCAATCAGGAACCGGGTGAAAACTAGCATATCTCCCTCAGTTGATAACTTTTTTTTACCATACTTTATTGTAGCAACATCGTTCATCTTCCACTTGATAACTTCTTTAACAAGAGGACGTGCCATTTCATTCACCACGAACGAAACATCGTTTTTTATGTGCAATTGCAGAAGGTTTCAGCGGAACAGCATTTTTGGTGATATATATTCCGTCGGTTGGTACATCATCAAGACAGGTGAAAAAAATGATGAAGAAAGCACTATGCATGCATATACTTGTCACTAAAAGTAAGCGAATCAAAATTGGCGTACTGGGGCAAGATTATAGACTATTAGGTATATTATCTTTAATGGAGTGTCGTAAGCAAAAAAGTATGAGTGACTATAAGAAGCAAAAAAAGACAATTTGCGAGGATACTCGTTGAGCAATTTTTTGTCTTTGCAGAGGAATCGGAGCAAATAGTGTATCAACGTAATTACGTTTGGTCTGTAAAAAAGTGATGTGCCGCAATATACATGCATGAAAAATCCCTTGTATCTTGTATCCACTACAAACCTTACAAGAGGGAAAGAGAAGTGCCAAAAAGAGAGCAGACCTACATTTTCGGGAGATAGAAAACTAAGGGTTAGTCGACAAGCTGTCTCGTACGAAACAAGCTGTGTATGCAGTTTCTACGTGAATGAAAACGTCTTTGCAATATGCCATTTTTCAGTCATGGTAGAGTATAAGAAGATGTTACATAAGAAAACTGCAAATACATGCATTTTGCTGTAATAAGATGAGATAGCAAAATGGTTACTGAAGGAAATTTGTATTTCAAGTAGAGTATGAGAACACTTGGTTGACTACTCAGACAGAATTACTTGTACATAATGTGAGACGAGGATTGAATAGGATGCTTTTCTATCAACGTATATTAATACAGCTCGTTATGAAACCCGACCTTTGGGTATGAAAACAAAAATACGACGATGGCATAGTTTGAAATTTCAACTGCAACTGTTTGGAAATTATGCCAAACTGAGTCTGAATAAATATCCTTGAGCCAACGTCTCTCAATGTAGAAAATAGTAAAAGGCATTTTAGTGAAAGAATGCATTATAGCGAGTTGATAGTAATGCGAGCTGCTGTAGTGCTTATCGTTTTCCAGTTTTTGCATGACCGTCTCTGATTATGATTCTGTTTTCGTTGATGCTAAAACCTTAGCCTGCTGATGCCACAAGTATAAAAGTAGTATGTCTTATTATGACAAAGTACGGAACAATATGCACAAGAAAGTGGCGTTGATGCCTGCGTATTTACTGTCCTGTGCTACGTTGGAGCTTTTTAATATATGTAGATACCTCACCAAGTCGAGAGAGTACTGATATCGCTTTCTCAAACGAGTAAGGTTACAAGGGTACATCGGTGTAATTAAGGATTCATCGTGGTATTAATATTAACAATTTGTGGACAAATTCCCATCTGTAAATTATATTCACACTGAAATGAACACATCAAAGCAGAATATTTTTCAACGAATAGATAATTTTAACAAAATTGCAGCTGTCAAAGTTCATATTTATTTATTGTATTATATATTGTATATTGACTCCTATATACATGCCTCTTAGCACCAGCAGCACTTTTCCAATTTTATCAACTTTGTACCTTATATTGTACTACATATTAATACAGGTATACATCGTTATTTTTACCCCTATAAATCCCGATACTCCATGATTTGCATAAACATTTCAACCTTTTACAACATGGTTAAGGCAAACAAATAGACAAATGGAAAGTTCAAAATATGCATTATGTGATATGGCAGAAGTTTTATGTTTTAATTTTAATTATAAAAAGCACCGTTCTTGCATAAAAACCACATTCGTTTTACATCGTATAAAACTCGAATAATTCGTTAATTTCAGGTGGCAAGGTTAGAACAGGTATAAAATTATGTGTATTATTCATATTGTAACCACAAATTCCGCTTCTGAGGTTTCGAAACAATTCAGTTACAGATCATTACTTGTTAGCAAATAGAAATGAAATGGAAATTGAACACTGTATATATCTAGTTATACTAATCTTGCAGTCAACGAATGTGAAATATTATAGCCATTCTTGTAAATAGTTTCTCTTTGTCTAAATAATACAAAAGGAGAAGTATAAAGGTCAACCAGGAAATCGATACGTTTCTAATTTTGCTTTCTCCAACAAGCTCTTGTCCATTTCCAAAAACAAATTTATACACCTCTCAGCGTACAGCGTAGATTGTTTTATCATTAGTTGGCATTTATTTTCAATTACACACGCTTCGCTCATTACCACCGACTCAAAAAGCGTACAGGAAACCACCAAACACCGCTGACCAGTGATAGCCTGCTGGCAATATATTACTCATATTTTCATTAATATTGGTTGGCGATTCTCAATGGTACTTAGTACCCCATGTGTTGCTTTACCAATGATCCTGGTGATGATATATGGTCAAATGTGATTGCCATTGGGAATGAGAAACAAAAAAATAAGAAGAACGGTAGACTAGAACAGTATACAACAATCGCTTACCAGAATATCACAAACTGAGAAAACTCTGTGATAAATCAACCCGCGTAAAAATTCTTTTCTTTAAGCCGATAAAAACAACAATGCAAGTTTTTTCTATAATTACCGCGTTTTATAAGACACTTACAACAAATATAAATATAATGGTAGATGGGTCCAAGGGTAAATCCATTACCGATTTTTTCCCCTCACATGTGCCAGAGTCGGTTGAAGCGAACGACGCTACCAATGCAAAGCCTGAGTTATTTATTTGCAAATAGAAAAATCCTGTCGCTTTCAGGAGCAAGGCACCTGCTGTGCACACCAGTGTGCATTCAGGAAAAGTAAAGACGCCCACACCCAAACTAATAATAATAATAATAGTAAGCCTCCTAACTAAATGCAATACGCAGGCAGACAGACAAACGCAATCAACTAACCTCACAGCAACGGAAAGAAGCTCCATTACATCATCATCCGTGGAAAAAAGTAATGGTTTCAATGGATTGTTACGGATATTTTTTAGGTGGAAATTGTTGTGTGTAGTCAGCCATTTTGTAACTATACATATCTTCAAGCTGTGCGAGAGTGCTGTACAGACCAAAACATTTTTAACAGAAGATACGGCAGACTCTTCACGAGACAGCTTTAATATGAAAAATAAGCACCACATTCTAAGTAATAGGATATTACACTACTTATTTTTATTAGTATTACTATGAGGTTGTTATTGTCGACGGCTGCAACTACTATACAATATGTACTACACAACGGGCTTTTATACTGTCTCTGACCTCCACTGAACCACGAGGATAGTGCATTTTTAGATTTGAATTGAACCAAGCTAAAACATTTAAGAGAAAATGCTTTCAAAGCATGGATGGATGGACGGATATGGAATAAAATTCAGGAGAAAAGTCGTAAAAGATTTGACGCACTTGAGACGGTTAGAGCACAATACCGGCGACAAAATGTTGGATGAATATGAGCAGTTTGGATTGACCTTAATTACGTTTTCAGGTTCCGAATTATTCTACACCACCGTTAAATTAGCTTTGTAGATTAAAAGTTTCACTTTTGCACAAATAACACTAAATTAACAGTTCTGGATAATTGTCACTTTTAAAATGTTAAACATTCCCTGTATAGAAAAACACAAACGAAGAGAATCAATAAACTAATAAGTCCAGTTCTGAAGTAAGTGTGAATAAAACCAATTTTACTCGCTTTCCAATATTCTGGCTAACAGCCCGCCCGTTGGAGAACAACTAACATTGGGCCTTGCGCCAGT
>JAHZNB010002167.1:0-13830 GCA_027744295.1 Callyntrura guangdongensis | reverse complement strand
ACAACATCATTGAAGTGAAATGTCTCATTTCAGCCCTTCAACATAGCAAAAGCGGCAATCTGTCTGTGATGGACTTTATGATATCATAATAAAAATAGTTCTTGACAAAAGTTGACAGCCACTCCAGAATCTAAACCGACCAAAATAATATTATTGTGTTCATTCTTCTCAGGAAACAATGATATCAGTAAACTAAAATATTTTTATACTTTTTTTTTATTTTTTTGATTATTTGCACATCATTCCATATGATTCAGTAAAAAATCATTTCATACGATTAGTTGAAATGGTCGTTCCTGCAAAAAACTTTAACAGCAGCACTACTATTAGTGTTGGTAATAATGTATCCACCATGTCGTTTGGCGGAGGTGAAGATAACAGCGTACTAAACTCTTCCCAATTGTCTAATAAGATTGATACACTGTTATCGCAGTTAAAATGCGAAAGAGCTTTTCAGGACGAAGAATCTTTAAATGGACAAACCGCTACAGTTTTTTCTTCTTTTGGGGTTTCTAAACTTATTGCTTTAATATGTGGAATGGAGAAGAACGAACTCAAAGCAGATATGAGGCAGACTCTTAAGGACATGGAAGGATTTTTTAAAGAACTGATTAAAGATACTAACGTGTCTAACGGAATGAAATTGAAGGAAGCATTGAACGAGCTATTTCACAATCCTGAACATATTGTGTTTCAAACCCTGCTCACTAGTGAACCTGCAGATTGGGCAAAACTAGTGCTGCCAATTTTATTGGATATTGAGAAAATGGAAGTTCTGAAGGAAGAACTCCAGATGGACACACAAGATATTCAAATGAAGAGACGTGAACTTTCTAAGGATGTTGGGTTAGAGAAGAAACGACTTGGCGAGTTACGTACGAATCGACAGGATACGATGGATAAAATACACCCAGATAGTTTAAGAAGATTGAATATCGCATTGGAATCGGATAGAGCTGAAATCGATAAAATTGAGGTAACAATTAATACAGGTGGTAATAAGTAACAAACAAAATCAATATAGTTTGATAGTGACATAGTGCCGCGCCAAAGTGCCTTCCATTCATTTGCATGTTTCAATATCACTGGAGTTGTAATTCTAACGGTATAAATATTGATATTTCCACTAGCATTCTTACACTCTTTCTTTGTGTGTACATTCTTTTTTTAGGGCATTCGGGCCAAATGTGGTACAGTTGTTACCAACGATGAAGTAGAAGATCTATTGTCCAGGTTTGGCGAGTTGAAATCCCGCAGACAAAACCTTAAGAACGAGTTGGCGCAGACTTCAGCTGATTGCGTATTACCAGCAGATATAAATAATAGTACAATGATTCTAAAGAGTCGAAAAACCTATTTGGAAGCTTTATTAGATCAGATAGCCAACCCCGTTGACTTGGATGTGTCCACAAGAAGCATGCTGGATAATTCCGTGTTTCGTAGAAAAAGCAGCAATTGAGACAGCTGCAAACTCGAATTCTATATACATTCTTTTGTATGAAACGCTATTTTGTGATTATGGGAATTTATGCCTTCTAAACGTTCAGAAATTCTGCCAAACGTCTGGAATCTGGAAATTATTTTCCCAGTATGTATCGCTTACACATGTGTAGCTGGTTTAAGGATAGCGTAAATTAGATATGGTTTAAAGTTTTCTCGTTTTCTAAAATACAATAAATATATTTAATATTTAAATGAAATGATTTATAAATTACCACAAAGTTATTGGTTTATCGTTAACGAAGATCTTTATGGTTTACACTGCGTTTATCTTTACACTTATACATTCAATGTGTATTTTATCACGAAATATTCATAAACTGAGGTGAATCACCATTCAACGTAAACATTTAGGTGTTCTTCTGAATTTGAAATCTGATTTTTCATTATTTAGATGAGAAAATAAATAAAAATATTAAAGCAAAGAACATACACACCGAACGATGGTGTACACATAGGTAATGCACTTTATTTTTTAAACTATCTATCGCCCAGATTTGGAGGTCGCACTTCTGAGTTTCGCTTTAAACAATCAATCATCCAGTTGACTCCCTCTAGTATCCCTTCCCTATAAAAAGGTAATATTTTAACACTTAAAACCAATATTATGTTTGTTAGTTCTTCTAATATGCATTTTTGAGTTTGAGATTGTCAAAATAATTTCTTCAAATTGATATACAACGTGAACGTACCCTGTGAGAGCTGACACCGGCATGACCATGCAGTCTCTGGAACCGATTAAATGGGCACTTTGGTTGAAAATCGGTTTTACCTCTCGGACTCCCATGCAGTCTGGCAAATCCTGTTTATTTGCCAAAACTAAAAGTGGTACACCTTGAATAAGTTCGTTTCGGACCATTTTATCTAAAAAAAAATAATAAACATTCAAACCGTTTTTATCTCCCAAAATCAAGATCAGGGATTGACTTATAGATACAAAAACAATGAAAAGTGCAACGGTGCAAGACGCTTCAACATAAACTCAACTCACCAAACGCTTCTTTGGACTCCTCTATTCGTTCTCGATCATGAGAATCAATTACATAAATTACGCCATGGCTTTCAGAATAGTACTGTTAAAATTCATAAAACCGCGTAATCTTATTGGAAACTTCTTTCACTAGGGGTATCAAAAAGAAGTTCACTTTGCTATCAGCTTACCTTATCCCACAAACTCTGCAGTTCTGATTGTCCACCGAGATCCCAAAACTGAAGGGACATACCCGTCACTTCCACCTGACCAGTATTCAGTCCAACTGTCGATGTTATCCTTGATGGATCTAAGCGTTTGTAGTCTTTGCTCATTGCTGCTTTTACCGATTCCAAATAAGTCTATTTGTAAACATTAAAACTTTGAAAATTTAACTACATTTGACATTTAGTCATTTTATTAGACGTTTATTATTTAAATGATTCTCACAGATTTTCCAGCATTATCAAGTCCTAAAATCACCACGCAATACTCCTCCTTCTGAGTTAAGTAATGATAAAGTCCAGAGAGCAGTGTATACATTTTTGTTTTAACGACTTCAGTAATCAGCCAAATCAACACGCATATGCACAGTTGACGGTATATAACTATAATAGCCAAAGCTAAACATAGACTACTTCTACATAGCTAAATTTTCCATATTTTAGCAAAAATACAAATCTGAAAACTTGTGTTCCCGTGCGTTAGCTTTTTTGAATATTTGAAGTAGGTTTTTATTCTTATGAGAACTTTGTTAATAAATGACTGACAACTGAAACAGAATCAAAATTAAGCAGTAATTAGTAATTACACTTAAAAGTTGTGTGTACGAATTTACTGTGTACACTGTGACTGTACATATGAGTTAGTACAAACGCCAAACGCACGAGCAAGGGTGCAGAATCTGTTGCATGTTCCGTGAACTTTTAACATTACGAGGGTCCGATGTTCCGTGGCTTATACATTACGTATATTACCCAGCTATGCGTGTTCGGTGAGCAATGCTCCCGTGCTCGAACAGATTCTCTTGCGCACGAGTTCCAGTGGAGTCAGATGTCGTCACAAGTGTTGTCAAACATGACCAGCTGGCATAAAGTCAATTCACACTATACACACACTATTCCAAAAAATCGTCAACAATATAACTCATATCTATGAAGCACATGTATAGGGGCAATGATAGCTACATATTACAAGCCCGCTAAAACATTATTGTAAATGCGGCTTTTGCTGTCGTTTATCTTCATCATCACCACTACCACCACTTTTTATTTGTAATTACCAAATTTAACTACGATACACCCAGGTGAGTTTCACTTCACCAGTCTGCGTCCCCTAATATTGGGTTTTAATTTCAGTTATTTGCGTTAAAGGTTGGATATTAGTTACAGTTGCACTAAATTACGATTCACTCACATCTCGAAGGTCAAAAAAGAAAAGATGACAAATCCACAAGCACTAAAAAGGACAGTGTATGTTGGTAAGAATAGTCAATTTTTAAAAATATATGAGGACTAATTTGGTGTCTATATGCTTAGTCAGTTAAGTTTGGAATAATCACCATAATATAGTTATAATAGTAAAAATAATCAAACGTGTTTTCATTTATTATAAATTTAAAAATTGTACACTTAAAGCTGAAGCATACGACTTTTTGATCATAGTTAAACCGAACTCACGAACACGTTTAGCAGTCACAAACGTGGTTCAATTGTTACATGATGACACTACTAGTGACTAGTTAGACATACATTATCGTATTTAAAAACTGTGGAGATAAAGTGGCGTTGTTGCTTTTCAGAATGATTCCGAGCTGTTTGGTAGAACAATAAGAGTAAACTTAGCTAGACCCATGAAAGTAAAAGATTTCACTACAAGACCTGTATGGGCTGATGACACATGGTTGAGGCAACATGCTGGTGAGACTCTTGGAGTAGAGAAAGATGGAGAAGAAAAGGAAGAGGGAGTAACGGAGAAGAGCGAGGACGATAAGGAAAAAGCTAAACCGGCTGGAAAAGTACAGTTTAAGTTTTAAAAAAGTTGACTTTGAGAAAAGGGTATGAACGTGTAATTATAAAAGATAATAAAATACATGTAATTTTTAACGTTTTTTTAGGAAGTGGTTCCCAGTCCCGATGTTAGAAAACCTAAAAATCCACAAGTGTACCTTGATATTAAAATCGGAAATACTACAGTTGGTAGAATGTCCTTTCTACTTCGGTTTGATATTGCTCCACAAACAGCAGAAAATTTCCGCTGTTTGTGTACTCATGAAAAAGGGTTCGGCTATCAAGGCTCTATCTTTCATCGTATTATTCCGGGATTTGTAAGTACCTTTGTTTTTATTTATAAGAAATATATTTTCCATTATAGTTAATTAATTGTTTGTCTAACGATTAGATGGCACAAGGTGGAGATTTCACTAATAATGACGGCACTGGTGGCAGAAGTATTTACGGTGGAAAGTTTAAGGATGAAAACTTCACGTTGCGACATTCGGCACCTGGAACATTGTCAATGGCAAATTCAGGTATGTATTCAAGGATAACAAATTTTTGAAACTATTGTAGGGTACTAAGGTGCATTCTGTATTGCTTTTGAAATGGATCAGTCTGCACATAATCTTTCGGCAAATTTGTTATTTGAAGTAATATGATTAATGAAATCTTTATCCTCTCGTGTTATGGTATGGCAAGCAGTTATTATGTACTGACACTTTATTAACATTAAATAAATCTGAATCTACAGCTGGGCATTCGCGTTGAGTCTGTTCACTTGCCGATTCTGGTCATACACATCATTTATTTGAGAACATGTACTTATATATTATTTATGTGCCTTTCAGGGCCGAATTCTAATGGAAGTCAGTTTTTTATCACATTCCAACCTACGAACTGGTAAGCCTATCGTATTTTTATTTTATGTCACCAAGTTTATTTTGAAATCAACAATTCAAAATCAGAAAAAGTATTTTTTTTTCTCATTAAAGGTTGGATGGAAAACACGTTGTGTTTGCCTTAATAGTTTCAGGATTGGACATATTAAAGAAAATAGAGGTACGCAGTATATATATATATTGTATTGCCAAAAGTTAAAATGAGTCTCTAATTAGGTGAGAATTTTTGTTTTAGAAATTTGGCTCAAAATCCGGCAAAACATCAGAAAGGATATCAGTAACAGCTTGTGGTGAATTGATATGAGATTTGAACATGCTAAATTAATATCATCGACACATATAGGATTCCAAAAACAAAAACTTCTAACGAAACGACGGAAGTAAATCAGATCAACATTATTACGTTTTCGGGTTTACTTATATATTGCTTACGTTTATTTTCGTCAGTATATATTTCATCGTTTTCTTATATTCAATTTTTCTCGTTTTTACATAGGTAAGTACTTACAATACACGTACTTGTACATACGAATAATTATTTATTACATTGCATTATTCAACAAAATTTGATAACCTTTACCTGTCTTAAATTGTATAATTATTTTTAAATCTGTTAATTTTTTACTTATCTATTACTGTTGTTACGTTATAGTTATAATACAGATAATTTTACGAGCTACTTTTACATATTATAATAACGTATTGATTAAAAATTTATTTTGTTTTTAAGTACCTAACCTTCACATACGAAATTATGTTTCACATTGGCATCTCAGTTTAGAGTTTACTGCAGGGCGTACTCACATATCTACCTAATTGGACATACTTAACTACTTCGATTGTAATTGTGTATTAAAATACCTTGCGCTGGCAGACATGACAGTGGTGCCGCAGGCATTTATACACACCATGTTGACCTGCTACTGTCTAGAACACCCTGGTATAATATTTGTCGCTGATAATGCGTTTGTTTGTATGTTTGAGTTGAAATCTGGAGTACATTTATGCAAATACAATTGCTTACTATTTAATATGTACTATGATACTCGTTATATATATTTCTTTTTAGCAAAAGCTTATTTCGGCAACTACACCTTAGTTAAAAGCAGAGACAGGTTTTTACTCTGTTTACTTCAATCAGTAAACGTCGAATTTATCGTCCATGTTTTTACTGATTGGTGCTGTTCCAAAACACTCATTCAATCCACGCTTAGCAATTTAAGTACCGTTATATTTTGAATTATGTTAGTTTCGCAAGGCAAGGTATGAAAAAAGTAGAAACTATATCGTAAAGTTGAGAGCGTTGTAATGTTGAATAATGATCATATGTTGACCATATCAAACTGACTTCTGACGATTTATGATATGCTGTTAAAATTAGCACAGCGTTTTTAAACATTCAAGTTTTAGAATGCTCCAAGAAATACCAACGAATTTTATTCTAAAGCCCTTTATTGTATTCGTAAATTCACATGGGAAAATGTACGGTCAGAATGAGAATATTATTTATTCTTGTTTTCTTTTGCAATTTCAAATATTTAACCTAATTATTTTTGGATTTATTTGTTTTAATTTAATCATTTTATGTCTGCCTACATACAGACCACATCACATATCTGTATAACAAGATACAAGCTTTCATGAATATTTAGGTACTTCGTACGTACTTCGATTCAACAATTGAAATAATTTTGCAAACCTTTTTATGATGTGTTGCATTCCACACCGTCTTATTCATTAAAATTAAATTAAAAAATGCCTGAAATTTTAGCAGTGGTATCGGATAACTACATGCCTACTAGTTTTGCTAATTTAATGAATACAAGGAAAGGTTTTTGGTACAGATAATATTTTGTCTCTTTCTCTTCACGATTTCGTGATAATTTGATTAAAGTAGTCTATGATGTATGATGCGTCTCTGTTTCAAAGAAGGTACTACCTTTGCCGAATTAGGTACTCTAGCGAAAATAAATATTAACGCGTGTTTTATTTTATATCTTCTTCAATGAAAGATATATATTATATAGCTTTGCGAGTATCATAATGAATAATGACTACGTGTATTTGTTTACATGATATTTTCATACAAGTTTTATGTACCTGTTTCAGTATTTTCATTCGTTCTTTTCTAAATTAGGCGTACCAGCAAGTAATTAATTAATTAATTGTATCTACAAATGTTCACATGTATGTAATATTTACACACTATATTTTATTTTAATATATTAGTTACCACTAAAAACTAAATATTAAATGCAACGAATATTCATATTTTTATATGTATTTTTTATTTTTATACGCCGACGTTTTATATTATGGGACAAAAATTATAATAGACGTATTTAATTTTAAAAATTAGGATAGTAACATGACATATTATATAAGGAAATTAATTTATGGCTGTACGAACATTTTATTTTGAATTTTTTATTTTTTATTACACTGTACATGTATAAGGTATCTGATTTGTCAATAATGGTAGGTAATTTCCTCACATGAAGTACTTTACCAACCACCTGTAAGTAACACTAATGGTTATTTTAAGTAGCATAAATGATACATATATTGCAAGTGTATTATATTTTGCTAGTTTGTAATACATTTATTTTTTATGCAAAAGTAAAGATTATACAATGTTATTCTTTAGTTAGAAAGTATAAACTATCACGATAATATGCATGATGTCATGATGTGTATACAATTTTAAAATAATAGCAACCTTGATACTATTTTATGAATACCATAATTAACGATTAAAAAGTACATGTACATTTAAATATACATTACAAATTAATACAAAGTATTGACAATCTATATGAGAATGACAAAACCTGGTCTCTGGCTGTCTTTCATTTTTGATTGTATTAATTATTATCGTGAGGAATATTATATAATGCTGTATTTTCCTTGTTTTCACCACTCTTTTGTAAAAATCGCTCACTGTATCAACTTTGATTTCAATAGCATTCCAAATAAAATATTTCATATTTTTCTCGTTGCTTATATACTGCACAATGTTCTAGATGATTAATATTACCAGAGTCGTTTTTTATAAATGTGGTAACATAAAATGCAAAACATAACCAGATTCATCTCAGCATTCGGCTGACCTGAGTAGCATAATAAAATTAACAAGTAGATGGCCAACTGCACTGTATTTATTTCAAATGACAACGAACAAGCATCCGCAGCAATTCTCTGATTGGTATCAAATGTTGTCGTTACATTAACGCCTTACCCACTATAATTTGGGGAAAACTACTAACCATTAATTAATTAATTACTTACTGTTATGTTATACTTTTACGATGNTCTGATTGGTATCAAATGTTGTCGTTACATTAACGCCTTACCCACTATAATTTGGGGAAAACTACTAACCATTAATTAATTAATTACTTACTGTTATGTTATACTTTTACGATGGGGCATTTTACTACACTTTGCAAAATAATAAATTAGGACGTACATTATATATACGAGTTGTATAATATTGTGTATTGCGTATCTACTTAAATTAGGCAATATTATAAAGAATACACATACTTACAATACAATTAGTATTAATTCAATTTCTACCATCTATATCTACATACATTTTTGACATCACAACCGTTGTCTCAATCTGTCACAATGAAACACCAATTATATACCTACCCAACCTCCTCTAGTTGAATACTGGTAAAGTATTTTCATGGTGTACATTTAAAATGACGGATAAAACGGTTGTGCTTGTCTCCCTGCATCATTCCTCTGGTGAGACTGTATAGATGCTTGTATACAGCACAATGGTAGGGCGGTAGGACATTAATCCTGCTTTATGCTCATTAACTAACGAGTATTTTAATAATTACTGTAAATCTACTTTGCAAATTACAATTTCCTGCAACATCCTCTACCCACTTTTAAACCGTGGTGTAGTTTGCAATAATTGCGTACTCTGGAATATATTATTGGATTAGTGAAAAAAATGCAACAGGTCCCAATGGTTTTATTAATGAGGTCATTTCTATTTTGATTTTATGGTGTTTGTTTTTATTATGTACCACAAAATTTAGTTGCAATGCCCATAGCTATAGTAAAGCATAATGTCTAACTATTATACCGCTTTGACCTGTCCTGTCCTACAACAACATCGAAAAATATATCATTATACAGGGTTTAAGCCAAACATCCTGAATAAATTAAAATCCTGCTATTCGAATATTAACCATACTAGTGCCTTGTACTTTGCACAGTCTCCTGACTCACTTTCGCATTATTCATAGCTCAACGAACTTCGCCGCTTTAAGTTAGGTTAGGTTAGCTAAGTGTTTCACGCGACAGTTTTAGGGCAAAACAAGAAAATTTAGATGTTGACATTACTACAAGTTATCTTTAATCAAGAGAACATAAAATAAAATATAAAAATGGACTTTTTTTTAATCTGGGAAAAGCGTGCAGACAATAAGACTCCTGCTACTTCTTTTATTAACCATGATGCATTACGCTCATATAATATACGTTTAAACTGAATAACCGAAACAAAGGTACTCTCTCGTGTCTAATTTTCAAATTTATTTTTACAGAAAAAAATGAAAAGGCCCATTTACTCACGAAATAAAAGTTTGAAGCCAATATTATCTATACGAATGTGGACGAGAGCCAGTGAAGGCCTTAAAAAGTTTGCATGGGAGAGTTTTAAGACGTTATTGTTAGTATACTACCTGAAATCATGCATTATTAAGTACTACACGGTTGTTGTACCGATCATTGCTAGTATCAAAGAGTTTCACTTATAACGCAACCAAGATACACTTGCTAGGTCTTCAATATGGAGAGGTAAAATTGTTTTGCAAGCATTGTTGATGTAAAAATACACAAATTGTTGTGCATTTTTGTATTATGAGCCAAGACGATCGGAGATTTTTAACTACAAAATACAAACATTGATATGGTTAATAAGGCTATGTTCAAATAAGAGGATAATAATATATTTAGAGTGTAAGGCAGAAGCAATGTATAAAGCTTCTTTACGTATCTTATGCCACCCACAATTACCTTATTTTTCTCTCTGCAAATGTCAAATCTACGTTGTATGCAGGGGAAAATGGCTTCACAGCGTTTTTATGCGACGAGTATGTAATGTTAATGTAATAATAATAATTAGGTAATTATAAAGTGTTAGTCCTATCTAATTACAATAATGTGCTATATTACGCCTTCATTACTTACAACGATTCAAGCTAAATCTACAGCATATCATAATAGAGGTACATTATATATTCGATTATTCAGCAAAATTCCCTAAGATGAGTATAATATAATATAAAAATGTTATAATTACATAACAAAGGAAATCACAGGAATGTGCTGTACATAAATTGAAAGTAGCCATAAAAATTTATTAATTTAAACAATGCAATCATATCTAGAGCTAGCGTTTGGCTATCATATTCTGCCCGTGTCTGAATACGAATATGAAGTTAAGTTAGTGGAGATAACAAATCGTTGAAAATATAGGAGCAAACATACAAAATAATGTTGCATTGAAGACATCATGCAGCGTAGACTATAATTTATTATAATAATATGTTTCCTCTATGTCATACAGTAGAGGAAAGATGGGACCTCGGTAAAGGTTTTGGTGATAGTATCTAGTATGCAGTATGAAACAAAACCCTTCTAAATTGTTTTTGACATTAGCACCTTAAAACATGGTGGTGATATGATGATTATTTTTAGTAATGCAATGCTAATGCTAGCGATGAAGGTGTTACGTCTATTGTTTGTATATTAACTCTTTGGATTCAAACATGTAGTTTTACTTTATTTAGAAATCAAGCAAAAGTTTGTAATTAACACCTAGTTTGAAATAAATCAACTTCACGTAAACATATATCATCATTATTAAAAATGTTGACGTTATTTTGTTTATTTATAAACTTGAAAAACTCAAATAGTTGTAAATTTTATATCCTAAAATATAAGGAAAATGAAACCAAAGACGAGTTGGGTATGAAATCTTGTAATGCAATACTTGCTTCACATACTCCATTCTCTTGACGTAGACTGAGAACAACTTTTCTGCTAGCGCTAAAAAGAGAAGCCAAACTCCTATAAATAGAGTTTTTATTGAGATGACGGAAATTCAAGCAAATTGTCTATTTCTCGCGCAAATACCTGGTTTTATTGTTGTACGTGGGCATGTGCATCTGTAATATCAAAGCAAAGAGAACTTCTGCACGTATCTAGCATGTTCAAGATCAAAGACAAATAGAGATACTAAAGGATCGTGTTCTGATTGTGGGAATTATATGTTGCAGGACCGATATGCTATGGATGAAACGAACATTTAACACACACCTGAATTTTTATTATCCTTTTGCGTGTTTATATCCATAACGGAGAAACGTACAGAAATGTTTCATGTATTCCTCGCGGAATGGTTCTATTTTTATTTCTTTCCAGGAAAATATCGCTTCCGACGAAAAAAACTTAATTTTGCGAGCATAGCTGTTATCATAACACTCTGATGTTCTTGGTTTCAGTTTTAGCTGGAATTGGAATACAAAATGCAATAACGATTTCACCTATGCCAATGCGAGAAAGGCTCACTCATGCCATTAAGGGTTGATTCAAACCAACACCGCGACCGACCCTTTTTTCTGTGTTCATCTTTATAACTTTACTCGTACGTATTGTATTTGCTTAAAGGGAAATTGTATTTGACTTCGTTGTCAGGTGAGTGTACAAGACGACATTTACGGCATTTCACTTACACTGAACTTTATAAGTTTCATTTGCGAGAAAGGGATGAAATGAGAACAGTCGTTGATAAATAAGAGGAATACAAAGAATGATGGAAAATGTATAATTCCCCTGAAAATAATATGCCTACTTTTCCCGTTTTTGAGGTATAATGTTGAGAAGAGAAATTTACGACTACATTTTCACATCAATAGAAATCCCACTTTCCAGTTTATAAGTCCCATCGATGACTAGAAATGATTGTTACATTTTAAGGATTTTTGTGAACTACTTACCGTTTAAAAAATAATTAACATCAATCATACTATACTATGAACCTGTAAGATCTCATTTGTATTCTCACAGCCATTTCTACTTACTCATTATTCTAGCCATCGCTCAATTTACAAAGAGACAGTTACATACTTTATCCCAATTTTCCACCCCTTTCTAAAAATCATTTACTTAAATCGAAACGCAGAAACCACTTTTAGGTTTTAATTTTTAAAGGAAAAACTTTTCACGGCAAAGTGCTCGGGTTGAAAACTTTTTCATAACGTTTATATGCAAAAACGTTCACATTTTAGAGCAGCACGGTGGTAAAAATAAAAGTGGAAGTGAATTACGCAAATTGAAAAGTTTCGTGCGACTACTCATATTAATAATAAATTTTCTGCGTTTCATAGTATGTGTATATACATATACAAACTCGTGTTTCTTTTCCCAGAAACAATTTTCTCGCTCCTATCATCGTCATCATCGCCAATAACTTACCAATAGCAAAACAGCCAGTAACACCCCTACTCGCTGTTAACTTGCTTCACCGCGTACATACATACCTAATAATCATCATCATTCTATTTTAACGGACTTTATGACTCCAATTTATAACGCACACTACTATAAGCAGCAGATGTGTGTAAAAAACTTGTGTAGGTGTGAAATTAGTTAAAGAGAAGATGCATAGTAGGTAGTAGTAAATATCGATGATGGTAGACATCTGTTATTTCAAAGCTAGCTCTATAAGTTTACACAAAAAACGGAGGATGAGCAAATTTCAAGTTCTTTTTCGCCCATGAAAAGGTAAACTCGAAGAGCATAAAAACTTTCTTAAAATGTATTGAATACCAACATCTTGCATATTTTTAAACAGCGAAAGCCTAGTAGTAACAATCGGCCCCATTTCCACAAATGCTCCCTTGAGCTTTCCCCTAACTTTAGTAGTATCAGCCTTACACCATATCATTTTGTGTATTTTAAAACAGATAGCAAAGGTTTAATAGAAACTGTGTCAATCTACTAAAAACGACATATAAGCCAAAATATATATGTACGTTTTCACCTAGTTTTTCTAATTTATTTTGAAAAAAAAAACAGGGAATGAATGTAAAAAAGTTGTGCATGCGTGGGAGTGGGACAAAGAAAAGGGAGCATGTTCATAATAAATATTTACGATGAACGCATTTGTTCTCATTACTTTATGAAACAACCCGCTTATAGGAATGGCCGCGACATTCGCCATTCGTAACCGAAGAAAATATTATATTTTGCGTAATGTCACACTCACCACAGGTAGATTTGGTGGTATATACATACCTTCGTGCTGCGTGCAGAGCAGTCGTTAACTGACACACAACTCAGAATACGCCGTGGCAGTTTTCTAACATTATTATTTTTCTTCCGGATGATATGTCTCCACTCCTTTTATTCTTTCGTTAAGGTTATCTGTTACGGG
>JAHZNB010002166.1:0-13460 GCA_027744295.1 Callyntrura guangdongensis | reverse complement strand
AACGACGTTAAGAATGTCGTGCATAGTACGTTTTAAGACGGAAAGTTGTTTCTGTATAATGTCAATACCTAAAAGTTTTCATCAAGTTTTATCCCGAGTCGTATTCCATATATTACTTTAAATGCGTATAAGTAACGATGATGTGCCCACGTTAATTTTTCTATGAAGCGATAGAATCGTATTAAATGACACCATCCTGGCACAACGCAGAAACTGTGTTATGGGTGTTTGTAACCTGTCAAATACTTTCTCCAACAGTTTACGCTTGCGTTTTCTATGTTTGCCCTGGTTTTTACTTTCATGTAAGGAAACGGAATAACAATGTGTGTATAATACAGTGCGATGAAAAATTCCCCTGGTCCCCTCTATTTTTCTTCGTGCATTTTAAACTTTTTGTGTACCCAAATGCATTAAGATTTAGTTACAAAACGGCGAACATAAATCTGATTTCGAGGCTGTAACCAAGAATGCGGTAAATCGCATCCAAGCAAGGACTCGTACAATACGAAGCTTTACCAGAGCATTATTCTTCATACTCATAAATGGACGAAGAAATGTTATTTTAAATCCTTTAATGTAAAAGTTTTATGAGCCCCTATAAAAAGTAAATGCACAGATTATCGGTGATGACATGGTTTTAATGTATGTATGTACACAATATGTTTTGTACTAATAGTTTTTATAACTTGTTCTAAATGTCGCTGTAACGTGATAGTTGGAAGTGTTACCAAAATTTTAGATAAGGGTTTTTATCACCGCACCGGTTTCTCGATTGGATACCTTGCTCATTCGTTGTACTGCGTTTTTTAATGAACGTATTTCATTGAAATATTAATCTCATACCTATAACCTTGAAATAAAAATTTGTAAAAACCTTGCATTAAGTCGTAACGGTGACCTTTCTGAATTTTTATGATTTCAATAAAGGTCATGTAAAAAAATTAGCTGCCAAGTACTTATGACATATATGTATCTTGATTTAAAATATGAGCCAGAGGTAACAAAAAATATTAAAAAATATGTATGCCATTAAAATCTTTTGTGAACTATCCGCCGTATCGTCATAAGTTGGTTCCGTGTAATGTCAAATTCGACAGTCAACTTAAATGTTTGAAATTGAGTTTTGGAGCCTTTGGTTTGACAATAATTTGTATTTACTGTTGTTTATGTTCATTCAGGTACACTTCAATTGGTAGCCGCATTAATACTGTCCCGAATCCTGCTCTTGCTGTTGAAATGAAGGATGGCCAGCAAAAATATCGTCCTGCTTACACCTTAATTGATCCTGACGCTGAACGCACCGGACGTCAATAATTTACTTCACTACACACGAGACACTACAACTTCTTAGAGTTAATATACGTACCTAAACAAATTTCAGTCATACAGCTTTACCACAAGTTGCGAAATCGCAAGCAATAGCAATTATTAGCCGGCACAAAAACCTACATATTCGATTCATCATTAATCATTAGTAACAAATACACAATTAGAAAGTGTTCCTCAATAATCTTAAAATACCTAACAGGGAGTACTTTGCAATTTCTAAATTAACGTCTTTGAAAGCTTTAATGAAACATTTTATAAACTCCCACCAACCCTAACTGGGTGTTGTTTGCTCGAACTTTTTTTTATTGCCTCATAATGGGTTCTAAAAAAAACTTGTACCTTTTCAATACCTGATTTGATCATAATTCAATGTTGTATTTTTCATGCTGCTCCTGTTGCTTCATTACAATAGGCATAAAGGTCGACAAGCGTGTCACTTGTAAAGTAAACAAAAATACGTGTACAAGTGTGAAATTTTTTATAAACTACATTATTTCTAGCTTGGTTGGCAGTTATAGTTGTGATAAAGCAACAGCGAAATTTGAAGAGATGAGTTGTAGTATTAACAGAGATTTAACAAAATATAACAACCATGATAAGCTGGATTGTGTTTTCATATCTGTATTATTAAGGTCGTCGCCGTTAAGCTTTTTTGTTTCTTTAAAAAAACTAAAATAATGTCGGCTGCAGTTTCTAAATTTCATACAGGGATGTAGAAATTAAAGAGTGTTCGCTGCCTTAATTTTTGGAATATTACTAAAAGTATGTTCGTATACACGAGGTATCCATACTTGTAGATTGATATATAGAGCTACACCCCTATAATAACTCTTAACTATTTCTGCTACCTTCCGCTATAATAAAATACGTAACAACATAACTTACACTTCCACAGCGTACCTGTACGTTGTTGGTAGTAAAATGGCAGTCAGTTAACGTGCCTTATTGAGTTGTTGGCAGTTTCACTGCGACATAATATTTGCAAATATAGGGATATCATTTATATATTAGTATTACATAGAACGTTGGTTTATTACAGATTTTACGTTTTTAAAAGTAAATTAAAACAAAGTGCAATTCGTGGCAACAAGTATGCAGACACACCGTGTACATCTCTCATAGAGTACACAGGTCTGTTCTGCTTCCAATTATTTTTATCACTTTCTCTTGATTTAACGTAGTCGTATGTACACTTAACTGCTTACGGGAAATAGGACATTGAACAAATATAAAATCTTTTACGAGCTGCACAGATAGATACTTACTACGATACGGTATGTATGATTGATCAGCGATAAACTCATTTTCTATATTTAGAAAAATATTCCGATAAACACGACAGAGCAGAGACGTCTTTGGAGAAATTGTTTTCAGGATGTTCCATTACAGTAATCTTGCCTTCTGGTTTGAGCTGAGATATCGTGGATTGCATGTACGATGTGTCCATCGATTCAGTATGCATATATGATTTACCCTTTTAATAATTGACATACCTATGTATTATACCTACTAACAAATTTCGAATGCTGCATAAACCAAGTTGCGACAATGAGAGACAAAGAAAGAAGTAACAAAAAGGTAAAATGATGTACATAAGTTAACTATGGTTGAACTATTGATTAAACCTACCAACAAAGTTATATCTGGAATAGGTATGTCCTAGATGAGCAACAAAAGAAATGTATTATGTAATACTGGTTAAAAAACGAAATATCACATCTAACGTGACCTATAAACTTTATTTTACTTTTACCGACAGATGTTTTGTTTCAATTTTTCTAAAAAGTTATAAACCTCCAACGATAACGAGAGTCATTACCTTGTAGTTAATGTACGAAAATGTATTTAATAATACTTGTGTGTATATTACTGTGGCTGTATTATTGCAATGCAGGAACTATTCATATGTAAGAACAAAATGTATCTATCCTCTAAAAATACAACAATAATCCCATGTATAAATTGTTATCGTGCATTATAAACGTGACAAATGTTCGGAAACAGTTGTCATTTTATTATTATAATTACAAATATTATTACAAGGAGTCCTAATTGTGTATGCATGCGTTAAGTATTTTGTCTTTTTAGTGACAGTACATGTATACCTTAGACGATGTTATAAGTGAATTTGAACAAAGCATTTATCGGTACTATAATTTTGTAAGAGACCATTTTTAAATTCCCTTAAAATAACTTACGATTGAGCCTAAATAGATGGTATATGACTGTAGGTGTAGACTCGATCAAAACTGTTATTGTAATATCAATGAATGATTTTTGAACAAAATAATAAATAGCGCAAGACATATGGAATTTTTTGCGGATCTTGGAAAAATTGCGACTTATTTATTGTATACGACATAACTGACGTGCCTATCGTACTTTCTCAATTACTATTATTATTTTCGATAATAACATCATGTAATGATATCCATACCTGCCATATTGTCGACGTTAATAGATATAGCGGTTTTATTATGATTGGCAGATAATTTCATTATTTGGATGACGTATTAATCTTGTGTAACCTAAATATGACCTCTACTAATCGGGATTATTTTATACAAAATACACTGTGAATATGTCACAATTATTGTCGTCCTCGCATCGCAGGAAACCCGACAAATTCAAATCCGTAAAAATGGTTGGCTGTAATAAAACAAATCAATATAATATAATATACATATATACAATTTCTTCCCCGTTTATTCAATTTTCCACATGGATAATCCGGGTCAAAGTCATAAACTGGACACCTAAATGTGGCGATGGAACCTAGTAAGCTGGCACCAGATTGTATCTGCCTTTCGAATTTTCTCTATAAAAGGAGGAGCATGGTATCAGATGTCAGCCCAGTTAAAATTGATAGGGGTCAAGAGTGCCACCCAACGACTTTTGTCGTATCGTGTTTTATAGCGTTACGGATTGTTTCCCTCTTTCCTTTTTTTTAAAAATTTGTACCTTCTATTAGAAATCACTTTGGAGTCTTGAATTGGATCGGTTCATTTGTAGAATGGAGGAAACTATTGGAAATTTTACAACTTTTGAGGAGGCATACGCCCAGCCGTACAGGTAAGAATTGTGTTTTTTCTACCAAAATATATTCTATATCAATCTTAGTAAATCCTGCAAAACACGACTGCAACAACAGTTTACAAGTAAACACTGTGAATATCATTATTAATACCTTCCAAAGCTCTCTGCATACAAATCGTACAACTGTAACACCGCGGGGCATTGTGAGACTCCATAATTCATTTTGTAGTTCTTACTTATTAATGACCTAAATTGAGTTTCTCACCGTATCCGAAGCTGTTAATTTTCGCTAAAATATTTATTTAATAAACTTTTGTGTTATCAGCACGGTCACTTAAAAGTGGGGAGTTTTCACTTGGTTTATTTACTTGCTCCATGTAAATTTAAAGTATATAGATGGTTTCGCCATTTCATACTTTAGATTTTATCAAGTTACCTAGTTTTCATTGTGAAGTTGGTCAATCTGTCAAATAATACAGCAACGTACCTAACCATTACACGGTACTCACAAAATTATATCGCCGGATTCATTTTTCTTTGCTTTATGTAAATATCCCTACACTTTTTACAGTCCCTTAGCTGGTTGTGGTATGTACCTAATATAAGCAACGTCCACTGTAGTAATAATAATAATAATAATAAGTAAAATAGGCAAACCAGCATTGTATATGTAGGTACGTATACGACTTTATGTTATTACCTGTATGGAGGAGTCCAAAAGAGAATTTTTTGCCGCACAAAATGTCGAGTTCCATGTTTTGTTTTGACAGTAACAGCGGGTTAGCTTTCCTTGCATTAGTAGGAAATATAAACATGTCATCTATTTAACTTCCAAAAGAGAATTTTTTTGCCGCACAAAATGTCGAGTTCCATGTTTTGTTTTGACAGTAACAGCGGGTTAGCTTTCCTTGCATTAGTAGGAAATATAAACATGTCATCTATTTAACCGTTTATTATGACGCGGTTGCTTTATTTTATTTTAGCCTTAAAATGCTGCAACCACTGGGTAATGATTTTTTACGTCATGTCATTCCGAGAATGCTACATGATGTCCATGCACCTTTAAAGCAGTGCTGTATGTAGACTCATTAGTAGCGTGCAGAACAGTAGGTTCAAAGGCCCCGGAATGACGCTCATAAATTCAGCAAGAAATCACGGCAGCTTACACAACAAATTACTTTAGGTATGAATGAAATGTGAATTGCATGTAAAAAAATAACAACGGTGATAAAAAGCTAGTTTGTGCATAAAGCAAAGCATTAATGTAAGGAAAAATTTGGAATTTAAATGCTATTTAAAGTGCTTCTATCGAACGAAAGAGAATAGACTTTTATTCAATCTTTACTAAACCGAGCATGCATGACGTACAACATTTTGCCTTTGGGAGTTGCTTTCTCCACACGTAATTTACATGCAACATAGCATTCTGCAGGTTGATTATCATTCAATGCTGCCACATTACAATGACATCAAAAAAGCATTCGATTGGCACTCCACCAAATCCAGAATCTCAAGGTTACTCTCTATATTGCATTCCAATTACGATCACGGGTTTCATTTTGCACAATAACAGGCTACGCAATAAATAATAACCTTACGAAAGGATTTTGTTTTTTTTATAATTTTGCATCATAAATGAATGTTTTCTTCGTAAATAATGCAATGTGACGGTAAGCATGTAATGCAAAAAATGAATGCAATGTGCATTCACTTGCACCAAAAGTAAACGAGAATATATTGAAATATGCATGTGCAGGTTTATTGCTGATTATCAAGGATAAATATAAACCAGACGGCACCCTGTGCAGAGCAGTTTCGTGTTTGGGACGGCTTTAAAATTTTATGCATTTAAAATAAGAGTAATGTGGCATTTGTTTAGTTTATTTCGTTGAATGAAACCAGAACCAGAGTGTTGTAGTCTGTATTATAAAGTCGTATGAAAATGAAATTTATAGGTACTGCGCAAAAATCACGTACCTGAGCTATACTAACCGTCAAGTAGCATGGAAAAAACTATCCTTCATTTTACAATCAGATTTATGATCAATTAAGCTACATTTTTTATAGAAAGGAGAAAGGAACATTGAATGAAAACAATTATTATTGTACGTGTAATGCAGACGCACAGTATGAAATAGGTGCATATCATTTGATGGTCTCTTGAATGACGAAACACCTACATAAATGTAGGTGTGTGAACATGTGTTGGATTACTATTACTAGTTCAGGGTGGAATCGCCTACATGGTGTGATTCAAAAATATCAGATCCTTTTGTTTCTTTTTTTTCGCTTAAATGACATCAGTCATGCAATATTTACAGAGCTCCAGAAGCCCACGCCCTGGAATTGTAATTTCTATTGAAAGACTGAAAAAGTGTTTTTATGAAAGTTTCTTGAATACGAATACGAGTAAAATTACAATAGCTCACAATGCTCAATTAACACAAATTGTTGATTTATATCAAAATTACAACACAAACCGTTTCCTTTGCATTTGCCAATGGACTGGTATATAAATACATTGATATTACGGCAGTGCAAATACACCAGTGCTAATATTATCCTATATACAGTGAGTGACCTATTGGTACGGCTCGAAAGTAAGGCCAATTTGTGACGTTAGCGTGTAGCCAACCTTGAGAACGATGATGTATATTTTATATGGCACGACTTTCCAGGAGACGTGCTTGAGTTGTTTATTATTTATTATCGACAATAATACTTTTCCGTGGGTTTATGGGACAGGGGCATCCTTTCATTTGGAGGTTCATTGTTACGAAAAGACAATAACTTGGTGTTGTAGAGAAAGTAAGAATAGTAACGAGTAGCGGCGTGCTATTGAGGTTGCAATTTTGAGTACTGGGTCATAATTTTGTACAAGAGAATATAGTTCCCCCTCTGTTTTAAACATGTTTGACGCATAATTTATTAAACATTACACTTTCTAGTAATTTTTTCAATAATACATGCAAGGCTGACAGTAGTATAACGGTTGACGGTAACTCAGGTAGGTTGACTAACTCAGCAATAGCATGTTCCGTAAAATACTGCTTAATTTTCCTGGTAGCAGACAAATCATTTTGACATTTTAACCATTCAGTTTTCTGAAAATTGTTTATACTTGTAATTTTATGAAAAATAAAACTTTCTAGGAATTTTATTATATTTTGAACGTAAAAATTGAGGTTAATACATGGTTAAAATACTAAAGTAAGGTAGATACTGAGTTTGAGTTGGGATTTGGATGGTATGTTTTTATGGAGAGTATTAACTCACTGAGCAATGGTGAGGTCCCAACTTGAACTGAATGTAATTTGTATTTTTAAAAGTACAGAAGGAATCGATATAATATATTATAACTAGTATACATACTTTTTCCTGCTAATACTTTAGTTCACCTGTGTATTGTACTTACTGTACATTATTTTTTGCTAAATGAAGACCATGTAAATTAAAATGAAACGTTTCGATATAATATATTGCCATATACCTACTCCGTAAATTATAACCACACCATCGAGTTTCTTTGAGCAAACTTACGTTCGTTCAGACTACTGAAAATTAAAAGGGGTACTTTCTATACAGCATTTCGCTCTTGTTTTTCCAGGCAAATTGTTCGCATGAATGGCTGGAACACGCCGTCCGCATACTTGGAATATGTCCACCCCCATTGGCTCAAATATGAGGCACCGAATCCGTTCATGCATCATATGCTGGGTGTGCTCTACATCATCTTTATGTTTGGCTCACTCATTGGAAATGGAGTCGTCATTTACATTTTTTCCAGGTATGTACAATAATTACAATAATATGACAGCTTGGGGAATAAAGGGACAATGAGCAGTAATAAAAACTTTACATTGTTGATTCATCAAACGTACTTCCTGTTACTGCTTCCGTGATGTTTTCTGGAAAAGCAGAACAACAGAATGGCAAAATGTAGCGCCAAAAACAGAAAAGCAGAAAATCTTTGAAATGGCAAGTGAAAGTATGTAGCCATTTGTGAAAAATTGAAAAATTAAAATATAAAAATTGATAAAAAAGCTGTCGTCTCTTTACCCATTTTTTAAAAAAACACTTAAATCAAAACAACTTAATAATTAATGGTCCACCGCGGTTAAATTTGTGCGATTACTCTGAATTCAAAAAAAATCTTTTGAGCTTACATTCCTAACAATACTGAATTCATAATTTTATTGAACTTTTGGAAATGTTGAAATAGAAAATCCCGATCCACAATTCCGTAGTAAATGAGCATAGCAATAATTTAATACTAACAACAACTTCATTTTATCTCTTTGCTTCAACTTTGCATAAAATTTGAATGAGCTCCTTAATAATAACAGATAATTGAAAAATTAAATTAAAGACGTTCGTGCTCGTGTCGGCAATATATATCATACTTTGTTGGACACCATGAAACACACGTCCACCTAGCGAACATGAAAAGAAAAATATCTTAGTACACAAATCTTCAAATCTCAAAATACTTTCTCTTTCGGGGACAACACAACAGGAGAAAAGAGAAAACAAATGAAGCGTTGTTTCCTTCCAGTTACTTATATTGATCCATCAACTTTGTATTATTATCGCTAATTATAAATGTTTTTTTCTCTCGTTTCTTCGACGCTGCGTGTACAGCTGCAAAAGCCTAAGGTCTCCGGGAAACTTTCTTGTAGTTAACTTGGCTATAATGGACTTCATTATGATGTTGAAAACTCCCATCTTTATATCGAACTCCTTTAATGAAGGTAAAAAAATTCTTGTCCATTACAGCATGACTTTGACTTGTAAAAATGCTTTTCCTCTGTAGTTTTACTTAGTTCTCGTGTGAGAAGCATTTTTGTGTATGCAAGAAAAGTTTAACAATAAGTGTGCATATTGTAAATGAAAAAGTTTAATGTTGAGCGAGTACGTCCTGTCATATTGCAGCACTATAGTAGCGTATTATGTCTAAGACATTCATACTACGTTATATAGTAGTACGAGCATCAATATTTAATCTGCTAATTTGTACCATACTTGCTAACGTGTTCAAAGTTCTATTTAAACCCTTTTATGTATGAATTTTACAAGAAAGTTTTTTAAACAACCTGAATCACAGGTCCGCTGTACGGCCGACTCGGGTGTGAAATATTCGGGATAATGGGAAGCATATCAGGAATTGGTGCTGCAGCTACCAACACAGCCATTTCTTATGATCGATACAGGTGACAAATGAAAATGGAAAAATACCTTAATAATACAACTTGAAACCTTCATTTCCCCCTTCCCTTGCCGAGTTTGACGATTACAACAGCATGACAAGGCACAATCAAATTGCCATTTTCTGCTGCTGCATTTTCCCTTTTCTTTTTCGGATCCCCTACGGTTTTACTGTGAACATTTTTATCATCATCAGAGGTTCTCCCTCCTTCCTGATTTGGGTTGTTACCGTTTTCAGATTCCTGCTGAGGTGTGTACTTATAGTGTCCGGAGAGTATCCGTGAATAGTAATTTGTTTCCCCGTGTGACTCTTGTTAAATGATCATGGAAAGTTCAGCATTTGATATGAAAAAGTTACATTCGTATCATTATTTTGTACGGAAATGTCCCCATTGTCTACAAGCAAAAAAAGATCTTTTGCTTGCACTTTTCTTGCTGTTATTGTTAGTCTATTTTGATCATCACCTCTGAATATAGTATATGTAGATATGTGGTTACATGGTACAAACTGTGTAATATCAGCAGTGTACAACAGAACAAAATCTTGATCAAATTGAGCATCAAGTATAGTCAAATGGAAAAGCTTAATACATTAGCCATCGCAGCACCGGGGCCAGGCTTCTAAAAAGAAAAAAAAATATTCGCCGAAACCAAAGTTGTCGTGTTTGTAGCGATAATGTTTCAGCAGTTTTAGGATCACATTATAAAAGCCATTATTTCCCTTATTAGTTCCACTTCCCGTATGACGGTTTGGTTTACGTGCACAACATATAGTACACTGTTTTATTTGCCTTTTCTCACTTCGTTGTTGCGTGCAAATAGATATTTAATCAATGCTAGCAGCAGGTCACGATATAAAACTAGGACTGCTGATATTCAACTAAACAGATGAAAATCATTATCCACCTTACCAGAAAGGTATCTTTTATAATACCAGCCCTATCTGATCCCGATGTCTTTCCCTCTGTGTGAAGGGCTTTTCACCAATTAACCTGAAATTTAGCACAGACCTTCTCGACACCCTTGATTAATGTCTCCCAAAAATTCAGGCTCCTAACTTTAATTGTTCTCGAGTAATTAATTTAATTGTCTAATTCCGTCGAAAACTTTCACCACATCATCATACTTCCACATTCACATCTCAGTGGAATGGTTCTGTTCTACAGAAATTTATAACAAGGTATAAATGTGGAAGTATGAGAATACTGTAGCGCCATACTTTCACACAATACTGAAGCCCCATACTTCCACATTTATACCTCAGTGGAATATGGGTAGTAAGATGCTTCAATATTGTGTGGAAGTATGCAGCATGCATAATTTCCATACATCTACATTGGCACCTCATTTCTCTAGTTCTGAGCTTTATTAAGCCAGAAAGGGGTTTTTCTAGTAATTACATGCGTCCGCATGTAACGGGTATACCTAGTATATATATAAACTCACACACGGTATGTTTTATACGAGAACATTTTCTACAAAGGTAATGTAAACACAGACCAAAATGTATCCAGTCAGTGTTAGTACCCACATTAAAGACAGGCATATGCCGTCGTCAGCAAGTTTTGAAACCTATTTTAACAAAAAATGGTAACTTGATGATTGTCCTTGTACAGTCTTGTACTACATCCGCGGCTTTTTATCATTTAATTTAATAATTTTTCTGTAATTTATAATCACTTTTTAATCTTACTGAATATCGATCTGTCAACGATTTTTCATGTCAGGACAATTGCCAAGCCATTTGACGGGAAACTAAGTCAAGGGAAGGTTCTAATGATCATTCTATTCGTTTGGATGTACGCTCTGCCGTTCACAATACTGCCAGCCCTGGAACTTTGGGGTCGCTTTGTACCTGAAGGTTATCTGACAAGTTGTACGTTCGACTACATGGGAGATACACCCACCATAAAGGCATTTGTCGCATGTATTTTTGTCTACTCGTACTGCATTCCAATGTCATTCACAGCTTACTTTTATTCCAAAATTGTTGGCCACGTCAGGGATCATGAGCAGTTGCTTCGAGAACAGGTATTATTGAATTGCCTAAATAGTGTGCATTAAAACGAATTTTTAGTAACCATGGTAAATGTCAGGACCAGTTTTTCAGGTCGCTACTCTTAACACGCCCCATGATGATGTCTCTAATTTCTATTACTAAAGAAATTAGAGATTTTTTAGCACGTGTATTATAGGTACATACAAGTATGTACATGTTGTATGGTCTTAGATTTTTATGCTTGTTTTGGTGTTTGGTGTTTTGTTGTTAGACAGTATGTGATCAAAGTTGCATTTTAAAGAGTCAGAAAATTACCACGACTGCTTACCGTAATAGTAATCATATTTAAAGATATAAACGCCAAGGAAGGTTATATAATACCGTAGACAAGGCCATTTCTGTCAAAACGGGTGATATTAGGATGATTAATGCGAAAGAATATACCTAAACAATATTTTATATGAATTCATGAAGTTTTTCTTTACCTAAACACTAAAAAAGTGGAGCCACGCCATCGAGTAGGAAAAGAAAATAGATCAGGGTCAGTAGGTGCGCTTCGTGGCTCATACTCCCAAACCAATGCTTACTATTGCTCACACCTGCTTCACGGTTCAGCTTTTGCAGCATTTATGTTGGCACTGACGTGAAATGCTGGTGTCAGCAGCATGAACGAATAAAAGTTAAACTCAGAGTCACTGTTTTCCTATCGAAATGGAGGATATTGAATTTAGGCTAGGTCACACATCTACTATTATATGGAGGGGAAATGAAGTGTTGTTTTGCCAAGGAGGAACCAGTTTTGACACAGAAGACAAAGCCGTCAGTGCAGTGCAGATAGGTAATGACAATACTTAAAGATGCAGAAGATTTTAAAATTAATCTAGCACGCGACAATTCCGACAAAACCTAACAAGCCAGTACCGACGCGACGTCAGTTCTTCCGTGTTCGTAACCATTGCATGCATCTTTTTTAATCACACATTCACACATCCCAAACTTGTTTCGCAGTTAAATTTATTGCCCTATACTATTTTTATACGGTAATACGGAATGTTTATATCATAGGAAGGTTCGGGAATAGATAATGGATTTTTCGTCGTATTGTTCAGGAGCATTTGACTAGCAACTTATATGTTAACTACGCGAGCTTTTGTGGAAATGGAAATGCTTTATGTAATTTCGCTGTTTCTGTACATTTTATTGGTATATACAGAAAAAGGAAAGGTTATATATTTTTAAACAATTTTCGACTCCTTCCATGAAAGGAATGATCGATTCAAATTCAGTTTGCTTACAAATGAAGTCTTAATAATCTTATGCTTAGTACCAAATATACTAGACCACTTATTTATAAACCAATTATTACCCATCGGAGTTTAAGCTAGATTGTGTAACATGGGTGTAACGTTTTCTACATTATGTGGCAGTTAAGCAGCTAGAGAGGAAGCCAGAGCCAGACAAATGATAACTTAGTCCCGCTTATGGTGTCGAACGGAAAAAGCTAGTGAAAATTTAACTAGCTTCAGCATAAACCCCAGAATTAACAATCATTCCATAATTTTTGTTTCAAACCGCCTTCTTGTATACAGTGGTGATACTTTAGCAGCAGCAGCAGCAGTTACTGTTAGGTTATAACTAGGCTGAGTTTTTCTATGCAACTACAATGCCAATTTATGTATGTGAATATCTAATATCGTCAAAATAGGTAGTTTAAATATGCAGTTCAATTAAACACTTTTCTGTACTATACTAGTTTATAATTTATTGTGTGTTAAAAAATTGAAGTCGGACCGTGTCACATATAAAAACTATTATAAAACTTGATTCTTTCTTCTTTTGTACAAAATTACAGCAATTAACAACACTTTCAAGACCGTACATTGGCATATTT